>QEOQ01000238.1:803446-814391 GCA_010279815.1 Brachionus plicatilis
TATGTTTTGCATTTATTTTAAATTGAGCATTTGATAAATCGCATCAAACGAACTTTAATTATCACTAAAGTAAAAGTTTTTAAAGAAAAAAAAAAGTTTTTTGGGTCTAGTCGGTTAGTTAAACAATAGTCCATCAATTACTGGAACAATTTTTGTTCTCAGGTTTCATGAACCATTAGTTCAGCTAAACTAAAAATTTTTCACCTAATATTAAAGTTTTCACCTAATTTAACATTTGATTATTCTATTTTGGCTCACCTCTACGTGAACAAAAAAATAGGTGAACTTATAGTTTACAAAACCCGAGAACAAGAATTGTTTGCATAATAGGTAATCTATGGTTCAACTATCCGACTAGACCAAGTTTTTAAACGAATAAATAAGATAGTGAAGCGGAGCTTTTGATATGCGAGTAACGAAACGTTAAAAGATATTTTCGTATGTGCTGTAATTGGATTTTTATCCAATAGATGTTAGTTTTTTCGCGAATCAATTCGAATCTTATCCAGTAGTTCTGCTTACTTTCCCCTCAAATCAAATTGATTCAGTCCAAAACCGAACGGTCTTGTTTGGTTATTAAGCTCGTCTCGACTTGGCTCGTTCCTCGCAATCAATAAAAAACTAAATGAATTTTTTACCCATTTTACCCATCTTATTTAAGGTGCCGTAACCCATAAATGTACCTTTCGTTGAATTTTTTTCATTTTATTGGATAACATACATTTTTACTCATAAATAACTTTTTTGAGAAAAAAAAATTTAAAAATCGATTTTAAGCCGATGCCGGCCGATTCTAATTTCGAACTTTAAAGATCAACCATTCGTAAAATACATGAGATTTTTCACTTTTCTTTTTTGAATAATGATGAGATATGCTTTATAAACATTTTGAAGCATATTTGATTTAAAAAGCTCATTTAGTTCAAAAGTTACACCTAAAAATGCACCATTAACTAAATTTTTCCAGGATTTTTCATGAAAATTGTATCTCCTCCCAGGGTTTTCATTCAAATTCCATGGAATAAGTTTAAAAGTCATTTATTTTAAGCTTATCTAACTTTTGCTTGAGGGAATTTTCGAGAATTAAATTTTTTCGAAAAATATCTGCAATCATAAATAATGAAAAAATTCGAATGAGAAATTTTTCATTTTTTTTGACCAAATTTCAACTCAGTTTTTCAAGAATGACTATATAAACATGTTTAAATTAAAAATACAAATATAAACTATGATTTCCAAGTTTTATTATGTATTTTTTTCATAATTTATTCGGGATTTGTGTTGAAATGTCCATTTTTTTTTTGAAAAATCCTTCGAGCAATTTTTAGATAAACATATCCTGAATCTAAAAATATATATTTGAAAAAAATTACGTGAGAAACTTGGGAGGAGATACATTTTTTGTCTTATAACTTTTGTGAAGCTTCGAGCCGAGATATAAAATGCTTATGGATGACCAATATAGTCGGAAATACAAATAATATGTTAATTAAGTATTTCTTATTATTATTTAAAAATGAAAAGTGGAAAATCTGATTTATTTCACGAATGGTAGTGCCTCAAAGTCTGAAACCAAAATCGGCCGGCATGGGCTCAAAACCAATTTTTAATTATTTTTGTTTTAAAAAAAGTTTTTTATGAATACAAATGTATTCTGTCTCTGAAATTCATGTAAATTCAATGAAAGGTACATTTATGGGTTGCGGCAACTTACTGGAAGCCTTATTTGTTGATACGAGCTTTGGTGTTGGTGCAATTCATATAGTTCGTTTGTTTTATTATTTATACTTTCTAGATCCATTTGATTATTAATATCAAGATAAGATGTGTCAGTCAAATAAAAATTTGGGTTAGATTTTTTTTATATGCACACACGCTTTTCAAAGAGTTTATTTTTCGAGATTCGGAGAATTTTTTGGTAATTGCTGTTGGGAAATTGACTTTTGAGCCGTTTCTTTTGAGGTTAAAAGTTCTTTCCTAGTGATTTTGAATGAATGTTTACCCTTTTCTCGAGGCTTTGGCTATCACAAGAGCCCCCTGCCTTGTTGGTATTTACACCAGTAGCTGATTGACGGTTTTTCAAGTTGTTAATTTACCAAACAAAAAGTTGAACCGAAATAGAAGTTCTGAAAATTTGTTTATAATAAAGATTTTCAAACTTAAATATATGTTAATTGATGATTTTCGTTTTATTAATGGGCGCCTAATAATACTTGTCCGAAACTTCAATAGACAAAAATTTATGAGATAAATAAAAGATTAAGAAGGGTTTAATTTTAAATTGTCAGCTAAATTAAAAGCACGCAGTTCCGTCAAATGGACTCAAATTGTTTGCTTGAAACAAACTGGCCAACTTTTGGAGGTGTTGCATTTTTGCACTCAAAAACTTTACCTGAATACTGTAGTAATATTTCGAAATTCGTAATGGAACTTACAAATCATGTGAAGCATCGGGAAGAAAGAGAAATTAAGAAAAACATTCTAATATATAGGCTAAAAGCTGAATTAACAGAAGCAAATAAAACATTAAACTCATACATCATCGGTAGTCAATTGGTTCAAGTGATAAAACAAGGATAAAAAATTGTAAAAAGAAAGCTAATTATATAAGCTGTAACAAATGAAACCATCAGCGAAATGAATGATAGAAAAGAAGAAGAAAAATTTAATTATTTATTTATTTACCAGGATCAAAGAAAGAGATTTTAACAGATAAGAGAACTGAAGATTAACAAATAATCAAAGAAATTATGACCGTTATCGTATAGAATGATGTAAAGGCAGCGAATTCGTGACATTTGAGGTATAAAAGCCAAAGTAAACGAGGCTTGATTATAGAAGAATTTAAAGAAGAAGCAACCACAAAGCCATAACTCCTAGAAGCCAAAAAGTAGAGAGATTCAAATTCTCTCAAATCTGTTTATAGTTTAGATTTGAATTAAACAAAAGGAAATAATAAACTGAGAGAACAATGAAATGAAGAAATAATGGTTTTCACAAGAAACACCTTTTCGATATGGCATCCATGGAATCAGATCATCAATTCAAGAAACAAATATTCATTCATCAGAAGCATCATCTCGTCTAGATAATCTCGAATCGATATAATAAATATATTTATTCGCTTCTTCTCTGGACATTAAACAAGATGTATTCAGCGTTGCTATTGAAACGTTAAGCCATATAAATTGAATTTTCTCAATTTTATGAATTTATTTATAATTCTCGAGAACCATACTTCAATGACAAAAATTAAGACACTTTAGGAAACTCGTTAACGTCTCTTCAAGAAAATAAATTACAGGTCGAAGCTTAAAAAAATTTTCAATCAAAATTCAAAGAAAAAATCTATGAACTTTTTGGAAATCGGTATACAACTAGTAAGAATATTTCATAACATTTTAAATTGAGCACTTAAATGATATAGTTTATAAAACAGCTTTATATTAAAATCATTGGAATATTTTCTTAAAAAGTTATCATACGTTTGATATTAAAAAACTTAGTAAAGTGTTAGTTACTTAGTTTTTTTAATAAATGTTTAAAATTTCAGATTCAAATCAAATCTTGACTGAAAGATATCTGACGAAAACAAATCTTTAACTGAATTTTCCCTTTTTTAAAAAATATAATATAAAGACTTAAATTTTTATTGTTTTTCCATCATTTCTCCTACAGAAATCATTCGATTAAAACAAACAATGGTTATCAACAATCACTTTTGCGCTGGCATAAGTTTTTGATTGGCAAACAACTACGCGCCCTCATCGTAAAAAAAGTATTTACAGACAAGATACTTAAATTACCGAATGACTCCTAATTAAATCGAAACTGTATTTTTTTTCTGAAATAAAAAGCCATAATTTAAAGTCTTGTATTATCAAAAAAAGGCTTAATTCTGTTTTTGTGTTATCGAAATCAAGTTTTCGTCCTTCTATAACACTTGGATAACTTGATTTAAATACTCATAATTAGAATTCATAGAAATGCAAGAAAACCAATCAAAAGCTTCTTTAAAAAAAATTTTTTCACATTCTAAGCCACATTCATCAATATTGCTCAGAATTTTGTCATCATTGATTTCCGATGCCTTTAAAAATGGACTTGACTTGTTGAAGTCATTTAGCCTGAATCTTAAAACGACATGGGCAAGTTCGTGCACAACTACACATTAGTTTGCAGAAGCATTTCTGCTTTTATTAAAGCTTTACGTGTATAGTCGCTACTTACGAATTTGAACACCAGTATTTAAAGTCATTATGTGATTGTTTTAAGGCTACATTTATATGAATCGAACCAGGGTTCTCAGACGCATTAAGCTTTTTTTTTAATGTGCTTAGATCTTTTTTTGATTAAAAATCACAAGAACATTAGAATAGCAAATCTTGTTTTAAAAAGAAATAATTTTGGGTCATTTCATTTAAAACAAAAGTGTTGATTTTTTTTAATTATTAATTGATTTTTTGACAAAAGATTAATAAAAAAAAATTTTAAAAGAAAAGTTGAATAATTATTTTATTTACAGAAAAAATACAATTTTAAAAAAGGATCTGAATATTTTTCCCTTTAATTAAATCTAAATTCTATTTTTGGTCTAAAATAACAAGCCATCTTTAAAAGTTTTTTTTCATCAAAAGTGACAAATTCTGTTTTGGTGGTATCGAAATCAAATTTTCGTCCTTCTTCAACATCTTGGATAACTTGATTTAAATACTCAAAATTTAAATTCATTCGAATGGAAGAAAACCAATTAATAGCTTTTTTAAAAAAAACTTTTTCACATTCTAAGCCACATTCATCAATTTTGCTCAGAATTTTGTCATCATTGATTTCCGATGCCTTTAAAAATGGACTTGACTTGTTGAAGTCATACTAAAAATATCAATTTTTTTTTTTAGTAAATAATTTTACAAAAGGTTTAGTGTTTATGTAGATTAAATTCCTGCCGGCATAACCATAAAGTCCACTATACTCGCTGTCAATAAACTTTAAATTTAAATGCTCATAGTCAAAATCAAAATTTGTTCTTCTAACAGCGTCTTTCTTTACCAACTTATCAATTAATTGATCTACAGTTTGTTGAATAAACTTATTGGAACGAATTTTGCTAAGCAATGTTCTTAGCGTATTGAATATATTTGGATGTTGTTCAACTAACGAACTAATTTTAATACTTGAGAAACTCTCTAATACATCATTTAAGAATGTTGGATCTATTTCATAGTCAACTTTTGAGTTGTGTATAAGAAAAATTGACTGAGCAAGTGATTCCTCTGATACAGTCTCCTGATTTAAAAACTCATAAAAGAATTTTAATGATTTTATTCTAAATGTAGGATGTCGTTGGATACTTGGATTCAAGCAAAGGTTGCGAATAATGCAGTCTTTGGACAATGACATAAAATTTGAAGTATCAATTTCATCATAAGATAAACAGTCTTTGTTGATTTTTTTAACTGGTGTCATATTTTTCAATTCATCTGCTAATTCGTTAAATGAAAAAACATCCAGACCATTTTTAATTTTTTCTTCATAAATATTTGAAAAAACCTTTATACAAGAACACATTCTAAAAAAATGTATAAAGTTAAAAAATTTCATAAGCGTTAATCCAGAGAAATAAAATTTATATCCAAATTTCAAAAATGTTTTAAATTTAAAATATGTGCAATTTATTTAAATTCAGATTTATAATAGCTTTAAAATCTCTAAAATTAGACCAAAAGCAACTAAACTTTACAATTATTAAAATTATTCTTTTAGAAAAATTTTGTGAAAAAATAAATTGGTATAGTCTTCTTAGCAGATAAGACATTTTAATAAAATTGTTTCATAAAGCTAACTTTTTTGTTCAATAATTTATGACTGTGACTCCTACTCATCAAGGTAAAAGAGTACTTTATATTCTTTTTTTGTCTAAGGTTTTCATAAATCGTATTCTGATATGGTATCATTAAATGAAAAAATCCATGATTACTCTGTAAATACATGATAAAAATATTCGAAAATTTGCGCTAAATTTTTCTTTTCAATAATTCCAGTTTTTTGTCAGATATAACCAGAGTTGGTCAAAAGTCAAAGTCAAGTTTTGCATGATGAGGCAACTAATAAACTTTAAGACTTTTTCATCATATGACTATTATTTTGCAATTTAATAATATTTTAAATAAAAAAAATTAATTTTCTTAATAATGTATAAAAAAAATTGCTATCTTTTAATTTTTTGCCTCTTTTATATTCAAAATTAATAAAGGTGTCAAAAATGACACCGTGGTAATCTACGGTAAAAAAAAATTTTTGTCATTTGAGTGTTAAAAATAGAATCTAATCGGTATTGTGAATTTCAAATACAAATTGAACAAAGAATATTAAAAAAATACGGCAACATAGTGCAATGTACTTTGTTGCACCTTTTTGCCTAAAATAATATTTCCTATGTAAAAAAAGACAAATAATAAAGAAAAAGAATTGTTGTTCAATTTGTATTTGAAATTCAAAATACTATTTAATTTAAAAAAAAAAAAAAAAAATACTAACGATCAGATTTTGGGTCAAGGATTTAAATAAAACGAAATTTAATAATTAAAAAAGTTTTTTTTTATGAAATAATGAGTTTTTTCAATTAAATTTAAAATTTTTATTTTATGTTTTATGATTTAATTGAAACTGGAAAAAGTAAACAAATCATCTGCTTATTATTTTGATCCATTACTTGCCACTTGACAAAAAGGCTGATTTTAGGATACTCTTGAAGGACTGGTAAAGTCACAGACTCTTTCACCGAATCACCACTTTTTACCGGACAGTTAATTCCGAGAGTGCATCCATCACCATTTGGCAATGGAAATGGAACCGGTATTTTAGCCACTATTCCATAAACATGATTCACTACCGTTGTTGTATCAACCTCTTTAAAAAGAATAAATAAACTAGAATATTAAAATTTTAAAAATTACTTGAAGTAAACTCCAAATCTAAAGTATAATTTTTTCCTTTAGTAAAAACACAAGGTGATTGAGTACAATCTGTTATGGTTACCTTGTTTATTGAACCAGTTTCTGATCCTTAAAACGAAAAGATGACTCTTTCAATCTAGCTGCGACTTAAAAATTACCGCAATCTTTGTAGATGTCATTTATGATTTTAAATTTATCAAAATTAATCTCTTCTTTTTTGCTAAAATCAATGTTGGGCCTTCGACAATCAATGGAGGAAAAAACAATAAGTATTAGAAGATATGGTACGATTTTAATCATTTTTAAAAAGAAAATTTTATGGCTTTACAGTCATAAAATATTTCAAAAATATTTTTGAATATTAATCATCAAAGTTAGTCAGCTGATCATGCAAAGCCTAGCTTCTGTCTTAGAAATTTATTAATTTTATTCAGTAAACACCGCGAGAGTGATGCAAAAAAATATAATAAAAAAAAAAAAAGTAAATTTAGTTATTATTAAATTTAAATAAAAAACACCTTGACAACTTAAAAAAAAATTTATTTCAACAGGATTTCTTAAACACGCCTAAAAATGGAATGCTAAATATTTAAAAAAAAATTAAATGAAAACAAGGCCTAAATTTAATGAATTTTATTTAAAATTTTCAAATAAACTAGTGATATTTTTAGAATAATAAACTAAATTAAGTGCTAATTAAAATTTAAATTATACAATTTAATTATTTTTTGTGGGTTTGATCATAAGTGCCATCGTTTTTGTAATTTCCAACATATCCAGTATTTTTGCTTCGATCTTCTCGTCCGTCAGCGCCTTTTCCTTTTCCATCAGCATCAAATCTTTCTTTATGAGCACCAGTATATTTGCTTGTATCAGTCATGCGAGCCACATTACCAGCGTTGGCTACACCAGTCGTACCAGCAGTGCTAGGACCGGAAACCGAGTTCAATTTTTCCAAAACAGCTTCGTAGCTCGTCTTCTTCGAGTCAGCAATCTGGTGAACCAAAGCATCAAAGCCTTCTTTTTCCAATGTTTTGCTACAAATTTTATATTAAAATTAATAAATAAAATTAACCTTAAATCTCTGATCTGAATTACCTTCCTTTGGGATACTTGGTTGGATTTGATGTAGTCAATTTACCAATTACCCTCACTTTTTTTAAACAAAAAATTAGTATAAATTATTCTTCTTTTTCGGAGCAGTAATCTTACTTATATCATTATCTAGCAGTTGGGTAGAGTATTTGGAATCAATAACTCCGCTTTCTTTCATCAATTTTTGAACATTTCTGGTCTCAATTCTCAGACCGCCTTTCATTTCCTTGACCTGAGCCTCGGTTTTGCCGAATTTGGCATATTTTTCGAAAACATCAGAAGTGCCAGACGCCATCTTTATCTATAAATTATGTTTTATGATTTTAAAATCTAAATCAAGAGGAAAATTCAATTTTTTCCTAAAATAAATTCGTTTAACTCTAAATAAAGCAGTTTTTATATGAAATAAAGTTATGTAATTTTGATTAATAATTGTTAAAAATATTTAAATTTGACTTGGATACTAGTTTCTTTAATCATGGCAACAGAGTTTGTTCCATGATTTTTGAGAGCTAATAATTCGAGCATTTTAACATTTTCTAGGCCTATGGAGGTTTTTCAAAATCGTTAGTTTTATTTTTTCTTGCGCAATTCTAGTATTCCTTTTATCGGAAGATTCTTTCTCTTTTAGATCAAGTTAATTCAAATATTTGCCTAATGTGGCTTAAATAAAGCTAGTTTTTCAGTCACCATGGTGCTGTATATTTGTCAACAAAAAGGTAAGATAAGGAATTTGAGCACCAAATAAACGACCAAGACATTTGAGCTTTTAAATTTTAAAATATTGATTATGTTTTTTATCTGTAAATGATTAATTCATGCTATTTGATTTTATAAAAAAATATCTTTTCAAAGAGTTTATTGCTTAAAAGTTAAGATAATTGAATGAGAAAATTAATAATAATTTTTCTTTTAATAATATTTATAAATTTTTTTATGAATTTGTTTTTCGAATAAATTTGCACTCGAAAGGAACATAATTTAAAAATGAAGTTACTGTATTTTTCTTAGATAAGATGACATAAAAAGATTGAATAAATAATTTTAGTTAATTAATTGAAAATGTATCAAAAATTTTAGGGTAGAGGTGTAGGAAAACATAGAAAGAGTTAAAATTAACAAAAAAAACAAAACTCAAGCTTAAAATCCAATTAAAAGAGATTGAGAAAATAAACTAAAAAAGGTGCCTTATTTTAGCATGTTAAAAAAACATTGATCTTTACTCTATCTCTTTTAAACGAGAGAAAATCATAAATTTTATTTTTTAAAATTCAATTGTAATTCAATTAAATTAATACAGAGGAAAAATGGTTGTCTTTTTGACCAATTTAGGTCTAATTGGAGTATTAATGTGACGCCCAAGTGAAAAATTGATGACTAGTTATGAAGAAATTTTTTTCTTAAATAAGCTCTTAAAAGAAAAAAATCGGTTCATGTAACCAACATTTACATTTTTCCTAAATTCTTCAATTTTAATAAATAAATTTTTTTTTTTTTGTAAAACAATTAAAATAATCGCTACATGTTTTCCAAACTTTTAAAATATCATCAAAAATAGTTGTTATATTAATTTTAGATATTTTTGAGCAATAAAAAATATGATTAAATTTTAATGTTAATTTTTTTTACTGCAATGATTAAGAATAAGATCAATTAACAATTTAAGAATCTTAAAAATGTGCAAATATTTATGAATTAATCTAAAAATCATTTTTCAATAATAATTTGATTTAGTCTATGGCAAAGTCCGACTCTTAGACCACTTTCTCAACTCCACTTAACAATTTTGATCAAAAAAATTCAATTATTGATGAAAAATAAAAAAAAATACTTATAAATTTTGAATTTAAAAAGGAAAAAAATATTTAAAATATTTTTCCAGTTGCCTAAAAAAATTTATTAATGATTAATTTGGGAATTATTTTTTGCAATATCGTAAAAATTGAATGTGCCAAAATTTTTTTAAAAAAATTTCAAACAAAAAATGTTTGTTTAGAAAAATTAATGAGCAAAGCCGGGGATAATGTGACAATATAAAGAAAGACAAAATTTATAAAAAAAATAAAGAAAGAACAAATATTAAATGAAAAATAAGGAATATTAAATTATGATAAAATAGTCTAATTAGTAGTTATTTTCTAAATAAATATTAAAGCCAATTCCCTCTTAAAATGTTTCTAAAATCTCACTTTTATAAAAATTAATAAATTATTTCATTATCTGTTAATTAAGTCTGAATTAGAATAAGACTTGGTACTAAATCAATAAATTCAATTTTTGGTTCAACATTCCTGGAACCATCGATACTTATTTTACTTTTTTTGATCGTAAAAAAGCGTATTTGATGATGAATAATTAATATTATTTTATGATTAATTTTTGTTAATTTTTAAGCTAAAATTCAAATGAAGAAAATAAGACTTAAATCTGTTTTTCTAAACTAAATTTTTCTTTATTTTTTTATACACTTAGTTCATTCTATATTTTTTTCCTTTCAAAGAACTCCGAAAATTTTTTTTCTCAGCTTTCCAAAATAGTAAAGCATGTTGAAAATCGTGGTGTAGTCTATTATTATTTTTTAACTTTTATCAGTTTCGAATTTATTTTATATTTATCTTTATTTCAAGAAGCAAAATGATGATAATATTATCAATAACAATAGTGCTACGACTCAAGGTGGTTTCATCAGTCAACGAAATTTTAAAAAATAACTATATTAAACTTTTTCAAAAGAATAAATTAAAAATTGTAAATCGACAAAAATTCCCATGGTTATTAATTTATCTTTTGTTTCTTTTACATTTTTCTTTACAATTTCTATAAATCTGAATTTTACGTAATTTTTCTACTAATTTTTACATTACGTAATAATAAGTATTTTATTATAGCAATTT
>QEOQ01000238.1:822754-834285 GCA_010279815.1 Brachionus plicatilis
AGGTCAAAAATGTACTGTTTTTAATACAAGTAATTTCTGGGATTTTGGAAAATTTTGCATTAAATTTCATTTTTTTACAAACTACAGATCTAATCATAATCATTAGATCAAATGTATTTGAAATCATGCAAAAATAAAAAAATATTTTTCATCGAAATTAATTTTTGATATACTTGTATTATATTTTTGAAAATATTAGTATTATTTTTTTATCTTCATTTAACGTCTTGATTATGGCTTACTTAATTCCATCCACAGAAACCCATCTTTGGCTTTTCTATTCAAAAATTCATTTAAAACTAATGAATATCTTAAAATAAAAACTAATGAGTACACTTTTTCAATATTTAATTGGCCGAAAAAAATGTTTACTAAATAAAAAGAATTCTCTCAAAAAATTTGTTCAGATTTTCTTTTAAGAATCTGTATAAAAATTGGAGGTTAAGAGGTAGACAGCGAAGAATACATAAAAGAATTGATAAAAGCACACAATTTTACTATAAAAATCAAAATTTAAGAAATGAAAAATTTAAAACATATAATTGTTTTCTAGTATCAATTTTTCGAGGCAAATAAAACAAAAATTTGAAATACAAATGATTTAATTTGATTGATTTATAAACGAAATTTAAGGTTTTATTTTAGATACAAAAATTCTTTTTCCCTTTAATTTAAATTTTTCAATTTTTAAAAAAATGAAACTGTTTAATATATACAAAAAAAACTTTAGCCCGAAAAATTTTGATGTAATCAAGATTTTTAGATTTGAGCTTTTTGAATTTGAAGCTACTTTGCGCTATTATAAAGCTAGTTTCTAAGTTTATACAAAAATTAAAATACTCAACAAATAGGTAAAAAAGATAGTAGTCGTAATTCTTGCTTTAAGATAAAGAATAGTTTCTGTTTTAGATACAGCTATAAAGATACTTAGCTGCTTTCCCTTGAGAACGAACTTGAGAAGGATTTAGTTATAAATTTGTGCGAGTTCTAATTTTCTCAATAGAGAAATAAACTAAAAATCAATTTTTCTTTTTAACTTTTTTCTTCCACTTAAACCTTTCACTTAAGACAAATGCTACAACAATTTTTTAACAAAAGATGATTCTAATTTTAAATATTTCTAAGGTATCTTGCAAAAGGAAATTTTAAAATTCTGGCTATACTTCAAAAGAAGACTTATATATATTTGGTAGTATACGAAGTATTAAATGAATGCTAATTCATGAATTTTAAAAAAATTCTTTTTTTTTTCTAATGTAGAATTTTTATTGATTAATTTTTTAGATTGTTTTTTAAATTATGCTTTGGGCCAGTACTACAGTCATAATTTTGAATAAAAAAATGTACACAGCTCAAATAAATATCAAGAATTCGCTAAATAAATAAAAAAATTGATTCTCACACTTAAGTCTTTGTGATATCTGACTGTTCATAAGCAATTTCTTTATGGAATGGAATTAAAAAAATAATTATTTCAAGATTAAAATTGTTTTTTTAAATGATTATTATTACATGGGTATTAATAACCAGTGGTAGAATCTGTATTTTTTCGACAAGAAAATTTTAGGTAATTATGGAAAGATAAATTAGACAAGAATATTGATTAGACTAATAATTTTGTCAAATTTAATTTGGACAAAAAATTGTTTTATCTCTCTGTTCCGATTTAAATTTAAAACTTAATTTATTTTTATTACATTTTAGTTTGAAAAAAAATTTAAAAAAAAAATTGTATTTCAATTAAATGAAGCAATTTACTAGACGTCTAGTTCATCTAGCTTTTTTTTTTAATCTAAAACTTGTCAATATTTTTAAGAATATGTATTATACCAAAATCAATTTCCGAATTCTATTACTTCCTTGTAAATTCCATTCAAATTAATTTAAATAAATTTTTAAAGATTTTTTATTCTTTAAATAAAAAATTCTTTTAGAATTTAATTTTTAGTAGATTATTAAAAATAAATTTAGTTGAAAAAAACAATTTTTTTTAAAGTGTAATATTTACAATAGGACAATTGAACCCGTCGATCGGATCTGCTCGTTAGACGCATTGGATTAGCTGATTTTGATCCATCTTAACATAAACGTTCATGGTTAAGTTAATTTACTTATCTTGTGATATCTACAAAGATGTCGCTATATCACAAAAAGCATATAATAAAGATTGTGATTTCAAGAGATGGTGACTGGTCAAACAACTAGTAAAATAAATGTTTTTTTTTTAATTCTGTATTTTTTCACTTTTCTACAACAGCCTAAAAGAAATTTTTAGAAATTAAATTTTTTTAAAACCTTAATTAAATTCATCTTTATTCTAAAAAAATTGTTTCCTTTTTAATTTTTTTTTAACTTTGTTGACAACAAAATACCATTTTTTGGGTTAAAAGAATTGATTAAAATTTTTTTTTTTGGCTTCATAAAATTGTTACCTATGTGTTTCATATATTATAGAGACAAAAATACTGATGTTAGGAATAATTCTATTTTTGATATTTAATATAATTAAAAGGAAGCAAAATTGTGTGAATTGATGCAAAAATAAAACAAAAAAAACAAAATTTTTCAATAATTAAAATTTTTTTTACATTGTTTGATCTCTGACTCAGTCCTGTCCTTACATATCATTCCCTCAATTCAAATATCTCTTTTATTTTATCTGTCATAAGAGAAAAGATTACCCTGGAGTCAAAAGTAATTCCCAAGGCAAAGTAAAATTTTTGGTCAAATTTCATTTTTCTAATTTGATCAGAACATTTTTACATACTTAATTAAATTTCATCGCAGAATTTTTCATTTTTATAAAATATAAAGCTTCATTTTTAAATTTTTGAAAAAGAATTGTAATATGTAAAAAATGCATTGAAATTTTATTGCGAATTTAAAATGTTTTGATTAAATTTAAAAAATGAAATTTGATCAAAAATTTTACTTTGCCATTCCCAAGAATTTTACTTTAGTGTTAAGATTAAGATTATTTGAATAAATGTCAGGATCAAGATAAAAATTTTCTTTTAAATTTTTGGAAAAGATCATGCAGCATGACTTTTGAATCGAAATTTTCATCTTTAATTTGCAAACCATTTTTCTAGTTTTTAAAATAAAAAATGTAACCAAGACATCTGAAAAAAGAAAAGAGTTTTGGAAATTATTTTTTGTGAAAATAAGGATATGGCCTGTTAAATATAATACGCTCAGATGATAAAAACAATCAAAATTTTGCTTATTGCTTTGAAATCAGGTTTTATTTTAATAATTTTTTTTTTTAATTTCAAGTATAACTGTTTCATTTAATCTGTTGCGGATAAATAAAAAATGAATCTGTTTTAATTATATTCGAAAATATTTATTAATTTTGTTATTGTTAATTAAAAATAACCCTTTTTACAGTATTTTTGTTTTCTAGCTAATAATTTTTTTTCTCATATTTTTGAATATTATACGCGTATTTTATCTACCTTTTTAAATCTTTTAGACCAAATATTTAAACTTAAGAAATGAAAAAATAATTTCAAGATTCCTTTTAAATCTGATGAAAAAATTTACAATTTTCTAATCACTAATATTTATTTAAAAAGAATATTTTCTAAAAGTTTTAATTGCCAGAGTGGTCGAAGCAGTAACACGTTTTAGCATTTGAATAAAAATTTTTATATATAAGAAATAAATGACTGTAAAATTTTTTAATTTATTTTTATTAACTTATCACATTAATAAACTAATGAGCCGGTCAAATTGACCCGCCGTTTTTAAGTATAATTTTTTTTTCCGCTATTAAGATAAATTTATACAATAAAGTTATATTAATTTTTAATGAGAAAATTTTACCTGTGATTTAAAATTACTTAGTTTACGCATATATTTTTTTTATTTTACTTAATTTCTGTTTATAATATTTATTAAAAAAAAAGAAGTAGAAAATAGTTAATAAATGTTTATTTTATTTACTATAAGAACAATTATTTTAGGAAAAAATCAATTAAACAAATTTTAATAATTTTTAGTTTGTAAATTTTCTTCCCTCACAATCTTGCCGTACCAAACAACTTTTTGCTTTAGCCTTGCGGCCTACTTTGGCCTTTGGTTCAATAGATTTCATTTCACTATGATTTTGAGCTGAATGAAAAGTATTTAATCAGCTCTGCTTTTTTGCCTTGTTACGATTATTTCAATCGTTTGCATTCGTCTTTTAGAAATGTCACTAGCATACTATAATCGTATATTTTTAGAATACAACAATAATAAATGTAAAAAATTGAGCATTGTTAAAAATATAAAATAATCATAACCAAAAAAATACATTTTGTTCAAAAACTAAGTTAAAATAAGTAATTTATATGCATAAATTAAGTAATCAAAAAAATATAATGTTGAAAAAGCGACAATTTTTTTTGCCAATAATTAATAATTATAAACAAAAACTAAGTAATTAAAAAATACAGGTAAGTAACGTCCATTTTTTATTTTTTTTGAAAAACAAATTGAAGTGAAAAATAAAATTTTAAAACCAGGTGAATTTGACCCGCCGGGCTTTCTAGTGTCAAGCGCCTAAATATCTTTATTTAATACGAATAATAAGTTTAGAATCAAGGTGGATAAAATAGCCAAAAAAAGGAGATTTTAGCAATTTTTATGTATTAAAGATTAGATTTTATAAGTAAAAATTATTATCAAAAAAATTTTTAAAATTTTTAATTTTTTTTTTAAGTTTCAAGGTTAATCAAGAGGCTAGTGCCCTTATATATTTAATAGACTGATAAACTCTCCATTTATTTCAATTAAATTAATAATTTTTCAAAATACAATATATCAAAATGTTTTATATAAAAATATTATAAAAAAAAATGGAAAATTTTAATTAATTTAATTATTTGATTTGTAAAAGTTTTTGTAAACCAATTTAAATTTATAAAAATTTTTAATTGATTTAAGAAAAATAATATTTATAAAAATTGATGCTTTGAAATGATTGAAGTATAAGCATAGACGATCAATTACAAAATTATTAATTAATTTTGGAAAAAAATCATCAAAAGTTAGCTCTCCAAACTTTTTTTTTGTTTTTGGTACAATTAAATAATTTTTTTTTTTAAATTGTATTTTAGGTGTCTTATTTTATTTTCTTTTAAACTTTTTTTTAATAAAATAGGACCATTGTCCAGTTTAAATATTTTAAAACCAAAGTTTAGGAGTCTAGATTAAATTCTGTGCTGGAACCCAAATAATCCATATTTCTCAAGAAAGTTATTTATATCGTTGTGTTCAAAATTTGAAAAGTCAAATTTAAACAGTTTAAACAAGGCAGAATAAAATAGATTAAACAGTTTCTGTGTTGTTGATTTTGGAAAATATATTACTAGCGTTAGCGCATAATCAAAGTATGGAAGAATAAATGTCTCAAAAAATTGCATTTTTACAGAAGTTGAGAGATAGATTAAATTTTGAATTGAAAAAATTTTTCTATTTATTTGGGTACAAATTTGAATTTATTTGAAAATTTGGGTCTAGTGGAAAATGTGAACAATTGTTCACAAAAAAATGTGAACATTTTGTTCACATAATCTCTGGTCACATATTTGGTGACCAAAATAGATAAATAAAAAAATAAAAAAATTTTTTGAGTCCAGTTTTTATTTTTTGTGAACATTAATTTTAGAATAAAAGTTTAATTTTAAATGCAAATAAAAAAAAAATAAATTCCAATTCCTTTTTTTATTAGTTTTTATGTTTTTTTGCCATATGCAAGTTTACATCCTTGATGTTTTTCATTAATTGTTCACATAAATCACACGGTACAGGGTTTGCATGTTTGCTGAGTGCTGTTTTTACTACATTCAAAGTTTCTTGAGAAGTAGTAATTTCAGTCATTGCTTTTTCACGATAATGTATTGCTTTTTCTCCTGCGTTTAGATTTAAAATTTTTTAAATTATTTAATTTTTATTTTTTTAATCTAAAATTTGGTGAACATTTTTTTTTATGTGACCAGCTTATGGTCACCAAATATGTGACCAGAGATTATGTGAACAAAATGTTCACATTTTCCACTAGACCCGAAAATTTTTTTTAGAATAAAGATAAATTTAAAAGATTTTGACAAAGAAATATATGCCTCTTTAACCTAAAAAACATTTCTAAATTTTCTAAAAATAAATTTTCAAGATTTTTTTTAGTAATTTTTTTTTCAAAAAATAATATCTTTTAAAACAAAAACTTCTTCTAAGTTCAACTGAGGTTAAGTTTAACACTTGTTTGTTGTCTAGCAAAACAAACTTAACATTTTAATTTGTGCATAGATGTTTTCAAAATTTTGAAAAAAAAAATCATAATATATTAGAATTAAAAATGAACTAAATATAAATGCATTAAACAATGAGATTTATTCATACATAGAGTAAGCATCATGAACAAAAAAAAAAACAATAAAACAATAGAAGTAAACCATCATCAACATTTTTCATATCTTTAAATTCAAATTTGTAATTATTTTTAAATTTGGCCATTCTTATTGTCTGCATTGAGGGCGTCTTTGCCTGAGCCTCTTTCGGCCAAAGTGAATAATTTTTTTTGCCTTCCTTTTCAGACGAGAATAATTAACAAAAAAAACTTTTTTGTATACATAAATGTCGTCAAGTCTAAGCTCCGCAGCAAACAACAATAGCAGCCAACAATCGGGCTCGTCAAGATACAAATTCTCGCAAAACTCACAGAACAAACCGCGATACTCACAGCACTCAAACAGCAGACACGGCAAAAATTACGCCCAAGTGGCCCAGAACCCGGCTCACTCGGGCATCACATACGCAGCCGCTCCCAAGTCCCAAAATGTGCTCAATCACATCGAGCACTCGACCAACCTGGCCAAAATGGACCTAAAAATGAGCAAAATGATTAAAAACCAAGTCAACCAGGGCATTTACCGAAACTCCAAGTTTGTCATGGCCAGCAACACGGTCATAGGATGTCCAGTGCTGCTCAAAGTAAAATCAAACGATACTTTTCATGGAATATTTGTCACATATTCGCCAGATTTCGATGTCCTGCTGGAGTGCTGTCACAAAGTTGACCCGGACAACGAAGTTGTCATCTATGGACGCAGTTTGCCCAAGCCCTCTCAAGTACATGCGCGATTTTTTGAAAGAGAAAACATTGTCGAAATGACAGCATTTGAAGTCGACAAGGAATTTGCCCTCAAAAGTAATTATCACTATTTTGTTCACTTTAAGGCTCTCAAATCTTTTTTTTGATTAAAAATTAAAATGGTTTCTAAATAAATTTGACTCTTTTTTTGACATTTAATTTTCATGTACAAAATAGAAAAAAAATTTAAATTTTTTTTTTTAAATTTTAAATTCTAGAGTAAGTAAAGAGAGTTTTTAAAAATTTTTTTTAGTCTTCTAAAATAGTGACTCTTAGTCAAAAAAATTTATTTTAAATTTTTTTAAAATGTCTTTACGATTTTACATCCTGGAAGATTTTATTTAAATTTTTTTTTTAATTTAACTTTTTTTTTTTAGAATAAATTTATTTGGAAAAATTTTGATAAAATTCCCAAAAATTTATCTTTTATAGTGAGTTAAAGATATTTTAAAAAAATTCACCATTTTTTTATTCATAAATACTTATATGTAATCTTTTATTACTAGTATGATCTAATTTTAACCCGAAGTTTTTAAAAAAATAAAATATTTAGCCGTCAAATTAATAAAAAAAAATTGATTGTAATAATTAAAAAATTAAACGATTTCTGGCTTAGGGATTTGGGTATGTTGTACCAAATTTTGAAGAAAAATTTAAAATTAAAAAAAAATTAATTAATTTAAGTTTTTTAAGAAATTAAAAAATAATTGAAAATTTTGATTAATAGTCAGTGAGAATAATTTTAACTATTTTTTTCGAGTTTAAAACGAGAATTTTTTTTTGATTTTAGATTTCTCTGTGAAGCTTTTAATTAATTTTATTTTTTTATCTTATTAATATTAATTGAAATTGTTTTTTCTAATTAACAATTTTTGTGTTGTTTTAATCTTGATAATAAAAAAGAGCATTTGATCTTTATCTTTTTAATTATAAATGAAAATAACTAAAATAATTCAAGAAAAAAAACTTTTATTAAGTAATTTACATTTTTTTAAATTATAAACTCTTAATATTTAGAATATTTATATTTGATCTCTAAGAAAGTCTTTAGTAAAAATTTTGAACTAGAAAATAGTGATTGCTTACATTATTCTCAGTAACTATTTATCAAAATTTTTAATTAATTTATTTAATTTTATCAGTTTTTTTAATTTTGTTTATTTAGTTTATTTATTATTTTATTAACTATTATTTTTTTATTTAAAATTTTTTAATAATTTGGTACTAAGAAAACAAAAATCGTAATCTATTTTTATGAGCAATTTATAAAAAAATCTTAAAAGTTGACAAAAAATACGACTCTTTTTGGATGATGTATTTAATTCATCGAATAATCAATTCATAGAAAATTAATAAAATTAAAAAAACTCATAGAATATATTAGTGTAGAAAAATTTTTTAAAGAAATTTTCTCATAGATTCTATTTTTCATAGAAACTATTTTAAAAACTTTAATAGAAAAAATTTAAAGATTACATTAATTAAAATTTTTTCACGAACTTAAATGTATTTACATTTTTCAAACTCTTGAAATTTATTTTTTTACAATTAAAGTTTTCGTTTTATTATAGATCAAAGGAAAATTTCGAATATATTCAATCAAATTTATTTTCAATCAAAAATAAGAGGGTTTATTATTAAATATTTAATTTATTAAATAGAGGGAAAAAAATTGATAAATTTTTTTGAATTTTTTTTCCTGTATTTAATAACAAAAAAAATTCTATGAAAAAAAATCTTAATTTATTTTTCTATGAAATAATTATTCCACTAAAAAATAAATCTATGATATTTGTTAAGAATTTTTTAGTAATGTTATATTTTGAAAAGTAAAGATTCTTTATTTTATTCAAATCCTTTTTTAAATCATTATCAGAAAAGTAATCTCAGAAAAAATAATATTTTTCTAAAATTTTTATTAATTTATTTTCCTTAATTAACCATTGACAAAGAATAAAGACTCTTTTTTGCTATCAAATGTGATAAATTAACATCTAATAAATATTAATTTATTAATAAAAATTAAAATTTTTTCGTAAATTTCTATTAAAATCTACTCAGAAAAGTAAAAAAAAAATTCTCCTTTAAAATATGACTAAAAAAGTACTCTTTTTTGCTATCAAATTTGAAAAATTTAATAAACATTAATAAACTAAAAAAATATGTAAATTATTTTCAAAAATTTTTATTAAAAAATACTGTATAGATGAGTTTTGTTAACCTCTTTTTAAGGCATGTATATTCGTATACATAATATGTATTATCGTATACATAAAAACCTTACTTAAATTATACAAAATTTGTATAAAAGTTTACAAAAATATACAAAAAAATTTTTAATTCTAATATTTTGTTTATGATTATACATGTCATGTATACTATAACATAATAATATGATTGTATAATAAAATAATATAATAATGATACTGATATACATAATATGTATAATCGTATACAAATTTTAGTATCATATCAGTTAGCTTGTATACGATTATACATACTCATCTAAACTAGCAGAAAAATCCAAAAAAAAAATTCTCCCAAAAAAATTGCCCAAAAAATAAAACTCTTTTTTTGCTACAAAAAAAATAAAATAAAAAAAAATTTTTCAAAAAAATAAAAAAAAAATTTTTTTTTTCCATAGCAGCCGAGAATAATTTCCTGGACTCAGCAATAGCAGCCAAAGGCAACCCGAAGCCAACAAACGATGACACCAACAGCGAGCAGTGCAAAGAACTGGAGCCGTTCCCGTTCGACGAGGACCACTCGGCCTCGTCCACCAGCCACCTGGACCTGGAGCCGGGCGCCGCCGAGTCCAGCCAGCCGAGCGACATGGACCTAAAGTCGAACTCGGGCTGGAACGCCGAGGACATGCTGATGACCAACCAGCAAAAGTACGGCTACAAGTCAACGTACAACTCCAGCCTGCTCGAGTACACCATTCCGGTGGAGCGCGAGGACAGCGACGAGTACCGGCGCCGCGAAGAAGCCGCCGAGAAGCTCGCCGCCGAAATCGAGTCCTCGGCCACCTACCGACGCAACATCGACAAAGAACTCAGCGACAACGAAGAAGAAGAAGAGGCCTTCTCGGCCGTCGTCCGCACCGAAATCAACAACAACTCCTCCACCAACAACAACAACAACAACACCATCCTCAAGGACCCGTATCAAAAAACCAACGACAAGCAAGGCCGGCGTCCATACACGGCCAACAAGCCGAACCAGCGGCCGTCCCTACCGCCCAACAAGCGTCCCTTCAACCCGCAAAACAACAAAGCCGACCGTCACCCCTCCGCCAACAATTCGTACAAAAAACCCATCGCAGACCAAAAACCCGACACCAAAAAGTACGCCCAGCAAAAGTACGGCGGAACGCGCCACCACCAGGCACCATCGGCGCCGTCCACCGGCCCCGTTCTCTACTCGGCCGTAGTCACCAGCTGCAACCAGGACCAGTCCTTCTCATCCCAAGTGTCCTACTCGTCCAAAGTGTCGTCCAAACAAGGCGACAAGAGCTCAGCGTCGCCGAGCCAGCCGGCCGCCGACTCCGTCTCGTCCATCTCCTCGTCCACATCGAACACACCAAACAAATCGCTCAACACATCGCACAGCCAGCCCGCCGAGCCTTTGCCCGCCGAACTCCAGCAGCCAGAAGCGGACGAGCCCAAGTCCAAGCTGAACCCGAACGCCGTCGAGTTCAACCCGACGTTCATCGGCCAGAGCGCCGCCTCGCCCGGTCTCATGCCCAGCCAGCCAATTCAAATAGTGGTCGCGCCGGGGCCGCCGCCCCAGTTCAACTACGACGCGTACCCGGCGCCCGCCATCCACCCGCCGTACGCGCCCAACCAACCCCCTCTCTCCATCTACCAGCAGCCGCCACCACTCTTGGCCCACCAACAGCCCCAGCAGCAGCCACAGCATCAGAGCACACAAATTTTGATCAATCAGTCCGGCGCCATTCCTCTCCCGCAGTTCATAGTGATGAACCCGGGCGTGCAGGCGCCGTCCGCCGGCGGCAACAAGCCGCGCAAGTCCGACGCCAACCCGCGTCCCGCTCTAGCCTACGGCCAACAGCAGTTAGTTCAGCAGCAGCAACAGGGGACGCCCGGCCAGCCCTACGTGTACCCCAGCGGCTACCAGTCGGTGCGCATGGCGCCGCCGTTTTACCCGCTGGACCAGCAAGGTCAAGGCTCCAATCCGGTCTACTACCAGTACGCCAACCAGATAATGCATCCACAAGTGCAGCAGGGCTTCCAGTATGTGATGTCGCCTCAGGGCGGTCAGAGCGGCCAGGCCCAGCAGCAGCCGCCGCCGCCGTCGTCCACGCCGTCCAATGTGCAGGGTAATCAGAGCGCGCCGCACACGCCGTCGCCCATGCCCAGTGTGCAGCAGG
>QEOQ01000238.1:835454-845823 GCA_010279815.1 Brachionus plicatilis
TTGTCTTTGTTTAGATTTTAAAGTAGGGAATTGGTGTACATAGAAGAAGAGAGAGCAATATATTCAAAATTAAAAAAGATATAAAATAAAAAATAATTCTTAAAAGGGGGTTGGTTTGTATTTTTTGTTGGGATGGGGGGGGGCGCCACTAGGGTCTGCGGGCGCAAACAGTATTGTTTTGTGTATTTGTTTATTGTTTGTTATGATCTGGCTACCACTCGGTCATCTAACCAAATATTTTCAAAATAAACTTGACATTTTCTCAATTTGGTCTCCTTTACTTTTAACCTTTTAAACAGCTTTTTTTTTCCTTTTTTTGATTTTTGTTTCGCAAAAAAATTGTTTCGTTCTTTATGCTACCATATTTGCACAGTCAACACACACACATAAACCATTTATTTATTTTTTTTGTTCAAAATAAAATTTAAAACAATTTAATTATTGAGAAATCCTATTTTTGGTTCAATAAATTATTTAACTAATTTGTAAACGACAATGTTGTGTTCATCTGTTATTCAATTATTTAATTTCTTTTATAAAGTGTTTAATGTTAAACTGGATAATGGGTACGATTACGTTATTTAACTAAATTTTACGTCAGAAAATGTAATTTTACGTAATATTACACCAGTCTAGGTAAGTTTGGCCGAAAACGCTTACGGCCAAAAAAAATTGGATTTTAGAGGAAAAAGTGAAAATTAAATAAAAATATTTGAATTTTATATAAAAAATTTTGAAAAAAAACATTACACTTTATTACATTTTTTCACATCATTTTACGTAAAATTACACAATTTGATGTAATAATATGTAATTTTTTTATCATAATTTCTAAATTTATGTAAATATTAGTAGAGTACTTTTTTTTGTTGCCTATGATGATTTTAAAAATATTAACACAATTTTTGCAATTTAAAATGATTCGAAAAGTGAAAAAAAATTAATTGTAAATTAAAAATTAAAAATATAATTTTATTTTATACCTTTATTTTAAAAATTTTTATTTTTTTTTGTATTTAATAAAAAAATTAAATTTAAAAATACTAAAGCAACTGACTATTTATTATGGTATCTGCGAACAAATCTTTCAATGAATGCTGGAGAAAAGCAATTAATTTTTTTTCAATTTTCGAATCATTTGAAATTGCAAAAATTGTGTTTTTATTATTAAAATAAAATTATATCCATTCATTCAAACTGAAAAAATTTTATTATTCTACTTTAATAAATTTAAAATTTTAAAAAATTAAATTTTTTGGCTTTAAAAGTAAGTTTTCATTAAAATCAATTAAAATATTTAAACCTATTCAAGTTCAATAAAAAGGGACATTTTAAAATTTTAAATATGAAAATAAACTTGACATGACATGTCAAGTAATTGCTTTTGAAAAAATTTATTTTTTCTCTTTTATTAAAAAAAATATTACAATTTATATTTTGATCTTTTGATCTTGATCTCAAACTTCAATTTGCCATATTTTAAATGATAACATAATATTCTTAATGTTAACATAAAGTTTACTAAATTTTGAAACATTTGAAAAAGTAAAATTTTACTTTGACGTGTAAAATGTGGAAGGCCCCGGTGGATATATCCCGCACTCATAAAAAAAAAACTTTGTTCATTTTTACAATTTTCAATTTTTTTTTATTTAAATTTTTTATAATAATTTTTGGAATGATAACTAAATTTCTAAAATATTTTTTTTAAAGTTTTTTGATAACAATTTTCCTTGATAACATTTTTTGTTATCCGCATGATAACAAAACCGGGTAGACCCTTTTAATGAACTAAAACTAATGAGTGCGATTTAAAGAATGCCATTTGTTATATGAGATTTGTAATATTCAATTTTCGGATTTGTTGTTTTTTTTTATTTTGTCAATTCAAAATTTTTAGTTGACAAAATAAAAAAAACACATAAAAATTAATAAAAACAAATTGGATAAACTAAGAAAAGGAGTGATTTTTGTTTGTTTTTTTGATCCCATTGATTCAATGGAGGCAATGAGTTATTTATAGACTGAATTTATCTTTCATTTACCTAGTAGAATTCAACTTCTAGAAGAGTCTCGACATTGTTTTCCTTAATGAAATAAAAGTTAATCTGAGTGAAATAAACTTCCACTTTAATTGAAAAAAATTTATATCATTATTTAAGGCTCCAAATAAACATGGGGAGGAATAGCTATTTTAGTAAAAAAAGGAATTAATTTAAATAAGAATTTTCGTTTGATGAGTTTTCTGCAGAACTTCTTTGTATCAAGATAAGCTTAAAAAATACACAGTTTTTTGTTTTTTAGTCTTTACAATCTAAAGTATTTTAAAGAACGATTTAAAAATAAGCAATAAGCTTTGTTAAATAAGGTTTATTTCTAAATAAATGAATTCGAAAGTGGCCACTCTGAATAGCCGAATGCTTAAATAAGAAAAAAAAGAGAAATAAGAAATATAAAAATTATAAAATAGAATTATGACCAAATAATTACATATAAACATAAATATAAACTAGAGAACCCATTTCTTTGTAAACGATGTGGACAATGATATGGGTTTAATTTTGTAATTAGAAATTTAGAGCACTTGTATTAAGTATCAAAATTTTTATTCTAAATGAATAGCTTTCTCCTATCTTTTTTATATCATAAAAAACTATAGGAAATGGAAAACCTATCATAAATCCTTGCAAATTACCCCGAGGTTCTGGTGTATAAATGTATAAATGTATAAATGAATAAATAACAATAAGCCTAAGACACCTAGACTCGGTTAAAACCCCAACTTTTTTAAATTTCATTTTTATTTTAACCCCATGGGTTATAAAAAAATTGAATACTAACCTTATAATTTCATCTTTTATCTCAAAGTGCTTTATTTTAATTCAGAGTTGTTTAAAAGTCCCATAATAAAGTCAAAGTCATTAAAAATAAATAAATAAACAAGTCTTTGGCTCGGACTTGAGAAAATTAAAAAAAGTCCGGACCAAAAAAATTGTAAATTTTTTTTCACATTAAAATCCTTGTCAAAAAATAATTTTAATCTATTTTGGAATCCACTTTTCTTTTAATATTTTGGATAATTTTAGAAGTTAAAATAGTTAAATTGTAATCTAAAATAACCGATTTTTTAAGGAAAGTCCACTAAATAAAGTAAATAATTTTAATATTGTCCCGAATTAAATTTTAAAAATTAAAAAAAAAATAAAAAAAAAATTTAAAGCATATTTATTAATTCTATTAACTCAACCATTTTACATCAAACCCCACTTAACACCAAAATTTCATGGAAAAAAAAAACCATTTTCATGAAAAAATTATTTTTTTTGTATTGTTTGAAAAAGTTATAAAAAAAAAAAATTACTGACTTTTTTGACCAAAATTAGCGTAAATTTCGGAGTGGTAAAAAATCAACAAAAAAGACAAAATTGATTTTTTTTTTATATTAAATTTTTTTACACTTCAAGATATATATATTTTTATTGTTTATCTGAACTAAATTATAGCTCCTTATGAATAAAATACAAAATACAAAATGAATTTAAATAAAATTAAATTAAGATTATAAAGAAGAGTAAAAAAGAATAGGAAACAAGATTTAGTAAAATAATTTATTCAAATAGGTGTTTTACTGTTTGTTAAATTATTAAAAGTTATTAAATTTATAAGTTATATCGACTGGAAAAGCGATAAAAACAAATGTTGTAAATTACATGATGGAAGATTTATTTTTACATGAAAAAAGATGTTAAATAAAAATCAAGTTGCATAAAATGAAATAACAACATAGAAAAATTGTCTTTTATGAAAAATGTTTGGTTTCGCATCAGGAATTGTTTTTGGACTTCTATAATGAGTGATAATTTTTAAGGATTTGAAATACTTAACTAAATTAATGTATAAAGAATATTAATTTAGTTAATTTCAATTAATATTTAAATTTCAAAAATCGAATTTTTTTATGATACAAAAATATAAGAGTATTATGATTAACTATTTTTAGGCATAACAAGTATTGTAATAAAAAAAGACGAAAAAAATAAAATCAAAGGTTTTAAAATTATTAAATTCTTTTAAATAAATCTAAAAAAAACGATTTTTCCTTTTTTGTTGATTCTTTACCATTTTTCAGAATAAATTATCAAAATAGGAATTTTGGTAAATAGCAAAGTAGTCAAAAATAAGCCTAACTTTACTAATAATAAGTTTCTTAGACAATATCATCACTATGAGTTAAAAAATATAAAGGTGAACATTGAAATTTTTTAAAAATTTGAATAAAATATTTAGACTACTAATTAAACGTTCTATAAATAAATATAAATTTTCAGAATTTTTTTTAATATTTTGCAGTATAATATTTTTATTTAAACCAGTAAAAAATTAAAAAATTATCAGTATTTTAAATATATTGTCAGCATAAAATTCAAAAATAGTCAGTAAAATAATTGTTTTTTGCCGTTAAAATATTTCAAAACAGTCAATAAATAAATAATTTTCTGTCAGTTTCAAAAAATTGACTAAAAATCAAATCAATCTATGTCTTTAAAACCTAAATTTTATTGTTAAATTTATTTTAATTAAAAGAACCTGAACAAAATGTTCATAACACACTTTTAAATTCAGCCAAAATCTAATAAAAAATCAAAAAAATGATAAAATATATACTTATCATTTAGGCTTTGTAACAGCTAGTCCTCTTAAGTATTTATTTTGGCTTCCGAAAATATAATATTGACAGTGAGCATATTTTATATTGTTATGTGCACACACTCTTTTGGTTAAATTTATGCAATTTTATGAAATTTTAGTAAAATATCAAATTTTACCAAAAGAGTGTGTGCTCATAATAATATAAAATAATTCCTCAGTAAATATTATACTTTGTTTTTTTTACATTTATTATTTACACTTTATGGAAATTACGATTAAATTTTTATTTACCAATATCAAGAAAATACTAAGAAAAGAATTTAATTATTTTAAAACCTTTGATTTTATTTTTTTCGTCTTTTTTGCTTTTAAGCTGTTAACTTTTGATGTATTTTTTCATCTTTTTATATAAGTTGATCATGGAAAAATTGCGATTTTTCAAATTAATTTCTTTAAAATATATGGAAGTTACTTTTGCAACCATTTTACATTAAAATTTATTAGATAATATAATAGTTCTGTAAAATTTAAATTTAAAAAATTTTTTAATGAATGATAATACATTTTTGCGATGAAAAAATTTGAACTTTGGTAAAAACATTAAAAATTAGTTATTTTGATTTTTTTTGAATTTTCAAAGTGCCTGGTCAAAGTAAAAAAGGGAAAATTTAATTATTTGCCAAATCATTTTACAGATTGAAAGTGACATATATATCAAAAAATACTTTTTATTTCAATAATCAATTTCAGACCTTCTTAAGCTGATTCCGACAAAATGAGTTTATTGGTGTAATGCATTTAGGAAATTATTGAGCTAAACAATATTAACTATTCAAAAATGTCTTTTATCGAAGAAATCCCAAACAGCTTAAGCCAAGATAAGTCCATTGACTAAGAACAAGTGAAAAAACTATGAGAAAGGGAAAAGTTTACCCTCTTTCTGCAGTTTTCGTATTGTTGTTTCAGATTTGGACGATCCGCCTGTACAAGAGCCAATATCAAAAAGAATTCGTCTTAAAAAGACCCAAATCGTTACTCAACAGCCCCAAGTTAAAAAAACGCACTAAACCACTTGGATCAAACAAACAAAAAAAAGGAAATTGAATTTTATTTTTTTCTATGTTTAATTATTTTTGTTCTAATTTGATATAAATTGTAATACTTTTTTTATTAACATGTTATTTTAAAAGAAATAAAAAAAATTTTGTTTCTTAGTTCAGGAATTTTGTTCTTTATTTCAATATTAACAACATAATTAATATTTACATGCCTTAAATAAGCTTTAACGATTGCAAAAATATTTTTTCTGTCTATGAAATCTTTTCCGAAATCAGCCTAGACTACCAAAGGTATTTTTTTGATAGAAGATTCATCAATTATAAGTTTCTGAGCATTCATCATTTCAACTGCTCGAGGAGCAAATCTGCAAAATAACTCTAATTTTGTTTCACTTTGGCAAAAGTCTGTTAAAAGTAGACTTGAATAGTTTAGAAATTAGAAATTCTGAAAACTATGATTCAGATTACTGAAAATTCTAGAACTCTATCAAAATGGAGTAATTTTTTTTGTTTTGAAATTAAATTTTGCATCCATTTTTATGCAAAATTAGAGTTGAAAATCAATTTTAAAATTCTTTTACTATTTATTAATATAAAATATAAAAAATTAAATATTGAATGTAAAAACTGATTACGCTATTCTAAACTGATTGAATTTTTTTGTAAAATATTCACGCTTATTGAATTAAAGCATTCCAAAATGACCAGAAACTTCGATTTGCCATTCCAGTTTAATTGAGTATTATAATTTATTCTAAGCTCTGAACAAATTTGGAAATAGCAATGAAAAATTTGTCAATGATAGAAAATTTAATAAAAAAATTTAAGATTTATAAAGAATCTAAATAGAAATTATTTTATTTATTTGATATTTGAATTACTAAGAGATAGCAAACAAAAAGAAAAATTTTAAAATCACTCTCAGTTTACTTTTTATTAAGTCATTTAGTCATAAATTAAATTTCAGATTAATAAAATCAAAATTTTTTTTACATTTATAGAACATTTTAGCCTGAAGGGGACCCAAATTAGCCTCAAAAAATATAATTTAGAATAAAATTTTCAATTTAGTTTTAAAAAAAATTTACTTGTAATTTTATTTTATTTTAATTTTCAATAATAATTATTTGATATTCGAGTTAAAATTAAGAATAAACCAATTTTTTTTACTTATAGATCAAAAATTAGAACATTCTAATATTGAACAAATTAAAAAAAAAATTGAAGCTTGCTTGCTATTTAAAAAATAGTCTATTAAGCCAAATACTTTACATTATATAATCATAAAAGGTAAAATTTACATTTACCTAGACACAAAATTTTTAATATTTAATCAAACTTTCCAAGAAATAGCATTTTATTTAAAAAAAAAATGATTTTTAAGTTCGTTTTTACATTTTGTGGTCTCTTGAGCCTAGTTGGTTGCCAATATCTGGAAAATTTTGTTAATGACAACTCTGATTTATCGATTGTAAAACATGAATTGTTGAGCATCAATAGTAGCCAAGGTTTTACCACTTACACTCTAAATTTGACTTCTTTACAATGGTTTAGCCCACAGCTATCAGATCGTTCTGTCTGGTGGCATAACGTTTTTGTCTCGGTGCCGGATAATTTAGATGAAAAAAAGCCAATATTGTATCTCATCGATGATGGATGGAACGAAGCAAACGACACTCTCAGTGAAAGATCAAAACCTTTTACAAGCTTCTCAGCTCAGTGCAAATGCATTACTGTCATCCAAAGACAGATTCCAAATCAGCCCATCAAATTTACCGTAAAATCCTTTCTTTTGTCTTTTCTTGTTTTTAAATTTGGCTTCAGGGTGATCCTGAGAACAAATATAGAATCGAAGATGACATTATAGCAACTACATTTGCGCTTTACCTTTACAATAAAACATTATTCCCCCAGGAGACATATAATTATGTGCCATTATTATTTCCGATGGTAAAATCAGTAAAAAGAGGCTTTGATGAAACAATCAAATTTTTGAAATCCAGAAAAATTAACTTTACGGAAAAATTTGTGGTCGGTGGTGCATCTAAAAGAGGCTGGACTTCTTGGCTGGTGACTGCTGTGGACCAAAGAATAATAGCCACTGTACCAATTGTTTTTGATTTGCTGAAATGGAATGAAGTTTATATTTTTTTTAGAGAAATTTAGATTTTTTTCTTATATTAATTTTCATAGAATTTTCACAACCAGTACATGAGTTATGGAGGAGGCTACAGCTACGCTTTGTTTGATTATTATTCAATAGGTTCCACTCAACTACTTGACACTCTAAATACTCGAGAGCTTTTAAAGCTTATTGATCCCATTTGTAAGCAAAATAAATGACTAATTAAATTTATTTAAATTTTATTTTAAGCTTATATTGAAAAATACCGTGGAAAAAAATTTCTCCTCTTAACTGCCAATAATGACCAATTTTTTCTACCACAAAATACAAGAGCATGGTGGAGGGATTTGAGCATACAAACCGATAATCAAGTTTTTATTAAGTAAAATTTAGTTTTAAATTTTTTTTTGAACTATTCTCCATTCACTTTTTAATTGATAAAAAAGCTTTTTCAGATCTTAACAAAATTTTTTCCTAAATAAAATAAAATTTGAAAGAAAAAAAAGAAAAAACTAGAATTTAGGTATTGTGAAATTTAAAAATAAATTGAACAAAAATTCTTACTTTTTTAAAAAAATTGATACTTAAAATTATAAAAAATATTTTAAAAAATACTGCAACATAGTATAGCATACTTTGTTGCATCTTTTTTGCCTATCTTATTTTTTTTTTAGTAAATCAAATCAATAATCAATTTAAATCTTGTTGATATTTTATTTTTTGTCTTATTTTAACATGAAAAAAATTATTTTGGGCAAAATTATTTTAAAATATTTTTTATAATCTTAAGTATTAATTTATTTAAAAAAGGAAGAATTTTTGTTAATTTTTTTTTTGAATTAACAATACCAGAATTTATGACTTGGATAAAAAAAATGAAATGATAAACTTAATAAAAATTCATTTCAAAATCTTAAAATTTTTAAATTGGCTCTTTTGAAAATAATTCAAATATAAAAATTAAAATTTTTTTAAGACGCTTTCCAAATGTGGACCATTTTCTGAGTGATGAGACTAGACTGGCTATGCTGAAAAATGTGAAGTCATTTTTGGATTTAATTAATCGCGAGACAGACACTACTAGAACATTGCCAATTTTCAACTGGAGTTTTGAAAATAGTCTTTTATTCGGGAAAATTGAGGCAAAATTGTCGAATTTAAATGAGTTTGAGTCCTATTCTTTGAAGGCTTATTGGTCATTTTCCGAAAATAAAGAAAAAATTGACTTTAGAGGAAGTTTTTTGTTAAACTCAAATATTAGATCTTCTAACGTTAGATGGTCGGATTATTCCATTGTTCAGGATAAATTGATGCCTAACTCAACCATTGAAAATTCTTATAAAACACTTAGAGTTTTTTCTTTGTTTCGTTACATGGCGTTTTATGTCGATGTTACTTTGAAATTAAAAAATTCTGATGACGTCTTTACTATATCGACAGACTTTAATATCATGCCGGAGTATTATCCCGTTGGAGATTGTCATGGAAAAGAATGCTTTGGAAATTTAATTTAAATTTTTTAATTTTAAAGATTAAAATAGAACAAATAAGCTTTTAATAAAATTATTTTTCAATTTAAGGATTTTTTTCGCCATATTTTCTTGTATCTTAAATAAAATAGTTCGTGATATAAAATACAATAAAGGTGGCTTTCTTATATATGATTACTTTTTTTTAGGTAATAAAAAATATATAAAAAAAAACCATTATTTTAATTGATCTTTAGAAGCAAAATTTTACAAAATCAAATACCATAATCGTTTTATTTTTTAATCTGATAGAGTATTAGCTCGAGATAAGAAAACAATTAAATAAAATAAACTGTCCAACATTGAAATTTTTATTATCTGAAATGAATTTTTTAAATTTTTTAATTTTTCAAATAAATTATTATCTCCTTCCACTTTTAATATAAAGATAAATCTTAAGGCTGTTATTTAAATGATCAGTATGTTTTGATAAGTAGCTATTTGATTAGTATATTAATTAAATGATTAGTACTTTATTCAAATGATCAGTATTTTAAATTTGGTTGTTTTGTAAAAAAAATTTTTATCATTACCGTAATGCCTTGCCCCCTAATGCCGCATTTATTTTCAGAACTCTGGATTTTAATGCATGAATTTAACCCACTTTTTTTTCCAGATACGCTGCGACTAAAAATGCTGCAGTTAATGTCAAAATTTTGGTAATAATGCCGCATTAAATATGTGAAAAATAATAAAAATATATTTTTCTATTTTTTCTAAATTTGAAACACAAAAAATGTTCTTCGGACATAATGCATGCATTTGAAGTTAAAATTTTGAGTTTTAATGCTAGTTTATTAAATTCATTTTTAACGCTTTTAAGTGTCCAATTTTTTTTTAATAATATTTATAACTATTATCATAAGGGGTATTATTAATCGATCTCTTACATTACTTAAACGATCACTTAATAAAATATATTATTTTATTTTTTCTATCTATAATATTATTTATTCGATTAATTTGATTAATTAACTGTCTCTAATAATAAATATTTATGTATCCTG
>QEOQ01000238.1:850219-861326 GCA_010279815.1 Brachionus plicatilis
TTTGCATTTGATGAAAAATTTTTTTTTTATAATTTTCTCTTTTTTATTTTTTAATGAAATTTCACAATATCTTTGAAACCATGTCCTATTCTGCGGAAAGTTTTGAGCCACTTCGGCAAACAATCGAACAGGCCTCTAAAATAGTAATTGTAAGTAAATGGACATCGAGTGAGAGAATAAGCGCTTTAACATTTTATACTAGTCGTCAACGGTGAGCAAAGAAGAAAGGGAAGAAGCCGAAAAAATTTTCATCCAATTCAAGGAATCCAAGTCTCCCTACGATTTTTGCTATTTTCTATTACAAAAATCCAGTGACTCTCATGTGCTTTTCCAGGCCGTTTCCACAATCCAAGCCGCAGCTTTACGCGAATGGTCTCTTTTAAGCACAGAAACCATCTTGGCCCTGCAAACAAATCTGTTCGACTATGTCACTGAGTCCCGCAGCATTGAACAGTACGTCCAAAAACAAATCCTGCAAACAGTAGCGGTTTTTTACAAACGCACAAAATTTGACACCTTTCATTCCAAGCACTTAGGTCAACAAAAAAATTCCCAAATTGATAATACCAACCTGGTCACTAGGTCAATTGAACTTTTCTCTTGCTCCGATTTGAAGAAGAGACAACTCATGTGCTCGTTTCTTTTCGCAGTGATCAATGAATTCTCCAACACAAACAAGTCAACCAAACTGGGCCAGTCCACTGAGTCTCACTTCAATGCCAAACGCTCTTTTGAAGTACCATTCTTCATTTTTTAAATAAAATTCAATAAATTTAATAATTTAATTATTTTTTTTTTTAATTTAGCAAAATGAGTTCAAATCCATACTTTTGTTTGTGTTTGACACAGCTAAAAGCTTAATAGACAGCCTGATCCAAAGTAACATAACCAACATTTGCTCAGTAGACAAAGAGTCCAAGAATTTGCTGATCCAAATATTCAATCTAATCGATCAATCTTTCACTTGGGAATTTACATCCAGTCGACATGTGCTCAAAAATTTGATAGGCTCTACAAATCAGTCGGCAATCAAAAGCCTGGAGCCAACTCCAGAGTTCAGAGACTTTTTTCTCAACCCTCAATTGGTTCAATTGCTGTTCAGATGCTACCAGTTGGTGCGGGACGATCCGGACACAGCTCACTTCGCAATCCAGCCTCTGATACAACTGAGCACGCTGAAGGGAAGTATATTCAAGGATGATTGTGATTACAGAGCCCAAGTAGAGTTTATTGGAAACTTTGTGGACGCGTTAATTGGAGTTTTTGAGACAAATCCGATCAGGGACTATGAATCTTTTAATGTGTCAAACACCATTGAAAACATACTGCTCCAGTCTGGCCTCAAACACTTGGTCATAGCTCGGTCTGACTTGATTCAGAGGTTTTTCAAGCTGATCACTTCATTTTTGGTCAATTGTTTCAAAGCTGAGCGAGCCTGCCAGGTACTTAGAGTGAAATTATTGAGGCAATGTGAAATTTTGGTACAAAAATTACAGTACAAAAAGTAAAAACTTAATAATTTTTTTACTAATTGTCAAAAATTGTTCTGCATAAAGTACAATATTGTACAAATTTTTACAAAAGAATTCCAAGCTCTGCAAAAACTCTGCAATTTATTGCATGGTTTAATCAAGGTTTTTTTGATAGTGAGTTTTTGCCGAGCTTGGAATTCTTTTGTAAAAATTTGTACAATATTGTACTTTTTGTAGAGCAATTTTTGCACTATTAGTAAAAAAATTATTAAGTTTTTACTTTTTTTACTGTAATTTTTGTACCAAAATTTCACATTGCCATTATTGGGCGGTGTTTTATTTTAGACTATTTAGGATGCCACTGACAGCAGCAAGTATTTGGAGAGCTATGAAAAGATACTTGTTTCATGGTCGAATTTTAAGGATTCGACTGAAACGGGATATAATGGAAATGAGATTGATCAATTTAATTTGATTTTTAGAAATTATTCATATGAAATTGTTGAGGCGTTTGTACAGTCAAGATTGAGCTATCAAGAAGATTATGTAAGTCGAAAATTTTGCTAATAATGGGGATCAGTGAGAGAAATTTTTTTTTAATTATTCCATACACTGTAAAAAACATGTGTAATATTTAACCAAAAATGTGAAAAATATTACACATTCATTAGTTTAAATGGGAGATACTATGATAGTTTTTAATTTCTACAAATATAAGTATGAAACTAAATTATACTAAAAATGTGTAACTTTTTAGACATGTTGTGTATTATTTTTTTACAGTCCTGCTACGATACATGGTTCTGAGGTGAATTTTCGTAATTTTATTGATTAAACGCAAAAGGGCCACAAAAAGATCAGATTTTTTAATTTTTTTAATAGAATTTCCAAAAAAAAATTGAAAAAAAAAACATTTTCACTTTTCAAATCATCAAAAATTAATTTACCGAATTTTACGTAAAATTAAGTAAAAAAATTTTTATTTGATGTAAAAAATTGTTATAAAAAGGTAAAAAAAAAAACTGCAAAATTTTTTAAATTCAATCAATTTCAATTTTAATATTGCAAAAAAAATTTTTTTTTTTCTCTAAAACAAAAATTTAATTTTGTTTATAATAATTTAAAAACGAATCTAATTTTAATTATTATGAATTTGGAATGATCTTTCGCTTCATAAAAGCCAATGCCAATTTAACGTAAAATTACGTAAATTTACCTCAGAACTAGTATCGTAGCAGCACTGTACTTTATATGTGTAATAAAATCAATAAATTTGTGTGAAAAGCTATATTGTAATTCATATCTTATTATTATTATTTAAAATATAGTTTGGGATGGAATCCCAGGTTGTTTGGAATGGAACTTAGTCCTCCCTTTCAATCACTTGCTTGAATACAATACATGTCTTATAGTATTGGTGGTTTTCCTTAATCTAATAAATGGCAAGAAGATGTAAAAAAAGATTGTTTGTTTTGTATTTAAATTTTATTGAAAGAGAAAAAATAGGAGGAAATTCATGCTAAATAAAAAAATAAAAAATAAAAAAAAATTTTATAAACAAGAAAATTAATTTTTACAGCATTTTATTTGCCTAGCCCATTATCTTGGTTTCATCATTTTACTGCAGAGTTTTTCTTTGGTAAAGCTCCAGTTTATTTGAGTATGTTGCTCAAATTGCTTTCCAACTTAACATTCTTGAATTTATCTAAAAAAATAACATCATTACATTTCATTTATTTATTTATTAAAAAATAGTTTAAGAAATACCCAGACAACTTATGGAAATTAGTCCTTGCTTTCAACTAAATATTTAAAAGACTTTAATAATATAACAAAAAATTTTGTCAAATAAATAAAAAATACTCAAAAAAAAATTATTAAAATCATTATATTTTACTACAGCTTTTTGCATTAAGTAATTTTTTTAAATTCGTTAAAAGTGTCAAATAATTTTAAATGGATCTTTACAGTGTTAATTTTATAAAAAAAAGAAATTTTTTTTAATTAAGTTTCCAAATATAAAAAAATACCTTATTATTCCTTTTTTTTTACTGAAGTCTCAACTATGTATACATTTGTCATCTTTTCTTTTCATTTATTTTGACTTTAAAACTTTATTTTTATTTTTTTATATTTTATTCTGAAGGAGCTTTAGCTCGGTTCAGAAAACAAATAAAAATATATTCAAGTGACAGTTTAAGCGTTTGAGAATTTTTTTATAATAACTGGACATTTCTTTAATATTTTACGCATTAATGAATTGTAACGATTTAATAAATTGTGGTTTTTTATTAGAAATTTTTTTTATTCAAACTGTTTGCATTTAATAAAGACAAAAATAAATATTAAGATAGGTAATTGGATTTATTTACAGTGCTTTTATATAATAACCTAGTAATAAAGTTTCTTATAAATATCAAAAAAAAAAATAATTATATAAAAATATTCAAAAATAATTGAGTTAAATTTTTTTGTGTATTACAAAAATAAAACATTATTATTATTTTAAGCAATTATTTTTTTAAGGAAGTTATTCAACTTAAAACAGATGAAGATTTGCAATCGATTGAAAGCGAAGATGATTCCAACGAAGACGATTTACACAGATACAAAGATATTTTGTATTCAATAAGAGAATTTGGACGTCAATCTTTGGAATTTTGTCTACCTTTATTTTCAAGGTAAAAATATCTTTTTAATTCAATTTAAAAACAATCATTTAAATTTAATTAGAAAATTTTTTTTGTCACTTTTTTGTGCCCACAACGTCAATGATGTTAACAACTTTTTAGAAAATTTCAATTTATATGCTTTTCAGCATAGAATTTTAAAGAATATGCTTAATCCTATAAAAAATATTTTTTGATAATTTAAAGATTTTGTTAAAAATTCAATTATTTTAATTTTAGCAGATAAATTCTTTCAGATAAATTTTCTTTTTTATATCTTTTTATTTTAATATACAACCAAACTTAATTTTTATTTATTTAATTTAAATATTTTTTAATTTTACAATAGACAAAAAAAAATTAAAAATTCAAAAGCCGATAAAAATTTATTTTAAATTACTTTTCAGTTTCTCAGAATCATTTAAAGCAAATGTAAATGGTCACATAAGTGATGAATACCATATTACTCCAGCTGTTCCTCAAGGCCCGGTAATTAGTCCATTACTTTTTAGTATTTTTATCAATGATATTCCTAAAAAAAATAAAACAAATTGTGAAAACTCTCTTTTTTTTGCTGATGACTTGGTCACATTTTATATTTTTAAGAAAAAAGGAAATCTAGAAAATAAGATAAACAAATACTTAGACGAACTAGAAAAATGGCTCTTCAAGTGGAAGATGAAACAATCCGTTGAAAAGTCTTGCTTCATTGTCTTCACTAAATATAATAAGGAAAACATTGACTTAAGATTAAAAATATATGAAAATAAAATTGAGAGTCAAAAGGAAATCAATTTTTTAAGTATTAAATTTGATTCAAAATTAACCTTTGCCTAAATGGTTGATGAAATAAAACAGCGTTGTAGTTCACGGTTGAACTTAATAAAAATATTGTCAAACAAAAAATGGGGTCTTAATTATTACACACTAGGAAACCTATATAAATCTATAATCGGATCTATAATTGATTACTCTTTTCCGTGTCTGAATTCATTTTCGGAGACAAACATTAAAAAAATTCAAGTCTTACATTTTATTTTTTATTTATTTTTTATTTATTTGTTTGTTTTCTGTACCGAGCTAAAGCTCCTTCAGAATAAGTTAAAAAATAAAATAAAAATAAGATAAAATAAAATGAAATTAAAGCTAATAAAATGAGATAAAAAAAAGAATCAAAATAAAGTAAATAAGCTAAAAAAATGAAAGTTGAAAAGACATAAATTGGAATAGATTGTTACATGTGGCACATGTTTAAATAGTTCAAATTTCAGGAAAAAAAGAAGAAATAGTAAGGTAGCAATTACACAATGGAGTTAGGTATTCAATATATCTTGATTCGAAACCTTCTTTGTATTCCTTCACCAGTCTTACAACCAATGGAATAGAATGACTCAGTCCTGTCCCAACATATCTCTCACTCAATTCAAAAAGCCGATTCGAGACTGTTAGTAATTTTAGTTTATTAAAAGCCTCATGATGCACGATGTTGGAGGGAGTATCATATTTTAACTTAAGAATAGATCTGACTGCTGTATTCTCAGAGGAATCTACACCCATCTCGATAAGGTGTGGGTGTAGGTGTAGGTGTATACTATACCTACACCTTCACCTACACCTGTTTACACCTGCAATACACTTAAACACACCTAAAAAAAACTACTTTAGCAATCTTAATTAAATTTTTTATTTGGATCTTGGTTTTGTTTCAATAAAATAAAAAAAAATTATAAAAATAAGTAATTTGGAATAAATATTTATTAATTAAAATAAGTTTTTTTATTCAAAAAATGATTCTAAAAATTTAAAATTTGATTTCAACATAGTCCTGTTAACAAATAGTTCTTCTGATAAATTAGTTTTTCCTCTATTTATAATTCCTGTTAAACTAAAGAAACGTTCTACAAATGCACTTGTTGATGGAATGGACGAAAGTCTAAGGGTCAAGCTATATAAATTTGGTAATTCTTTCCCATATTTGTTCCAAAATTCTCTATTTGAATTGATTTTAACTTCTCTTAACAAAATTTTAAGTCTGTCAATTTCAGTGTTATATTTTTTATTTAATAATTCAGCATCGTCACAATCATTATCGTCAACAGATCTTAACTGCGATCTTGTAAGTTTAGATATAACGCCAACACCATCAGCATACCGTTGACTAAGGTTTTGATTAAAAAGATTATTATTTTGATGATTGGTCTGACTATTAATCTGACTATTAGTTTTACTATTATTTTGATGATTAGTTTGACTATTAATATGACTATCAGCTTGGAAATTGGCTTTTTCTTTTTGGCTAAAGAAAATGTAATTTCTTTGTAATTCTTTGTAATTAAAAGAGCTTTAAGATTTGAATATTAAAAATCTTTAAGTATGGTCAATCTTTAAGTATCCTTTAAGTAAAAATCTTTTAGTAGTAATTTAGGTAAAAAATTAGTTGTTAAAAAGAATTATATTTCAAAATTAAGTGTATCGTTGCAAAGGTGTAGGTGTAGGTGTAGTCTACACCTACACCTACAACTACTTCCAAATTTTTGGGTGTAGCTTGCTCTGTGTATTCTGAATTGCTTGTAGTTTTTTTATATTATTTTCTGAAAATGAATTTAAGCAAGGAAATGAATAGTCTAAAATTGATCCGACTAAAGATTTATATAAATTATCTAGTGTGTTTTAATTAAGACCCCATTTTTTGTTTGACAATATCTTAATAATATTTAGCCTTTTATTGCAGCGTTCTTTAATTTCGTCTACCAGTATATTAAAGTTTAACTTAGAATCAAATTTAATACCAAGAAACTTGATTTCTTTTTGGCTCACTATTCAGTTTCCATAAATTTTTAAGAAACTCAGCAGTTCGTTTTATATTTAAACTAAAATATGATACTCCTTACAATATTTTGCATCATGAGGCCTTTAATAAACTTAAATTCTAAACTGTCTCGAATCGACTTTTTGAATTGAGCGAAAGATATGAAGCGGGAGGACTGTGTCATTCTGTTCCATTGGTTGTCAAACTGTTTGATGAATATAAAGCGGGTTTTGAAGGTATATTAAATACATAACTCCATTGTGTAATTGCTATCTTACTATTTCTTCATTCTTTCCTGAACTGTTCAATACTTAAACACCTGACACATGTCATTTCTTAAAATTTATCAATTTTAATTGTCTTTTTGTTATATTTTAACTTATTTTAATTTTATCTTATTTTTTCTTTACATTTTTATTTTTATTTTTTGTTCTAAATTCAGTATTTTAACTTTTTTTTTGCAAAAAATTAACACAGGTAATAATTATATGCCATTTTAATTCTCTTCCACAAAGATTAATTGCTGAAAAATACGAACAGATGACCGGAATATTGAAGCAAATATACCAATACCAACTGTCGAATAGACAAATTGAACATCAGTTTGAGCAACATTTGACCAAGCTGTCTGAAGACATCCATTGGCTGCTATTGATAAATGGCTTTGTCCTTTTCGAAATAAGTGAATCTGAGGAAAACAAGATACCAGAAAAAATAATGAATTATGATGCATCGATTACCACTGATGTAAACAACCTTACCAATCTATCAAATTTGCTAGATCAGCCAACGCTAGTCCACAACCAAGTGGCATGTCCCATCCTCAACTCAATTAATTTATCTCTAATCGATGCCAAAGTTCCGGACACCTTCAACCCTGTAATTTCTTTTGCATTCACTGGAATGCAGCTTGCCGAGCTAGAGAACCACATGTTTTGCCTAAACATGCTCCAATACTTGAGTCCTCAGGTAGCCACCACCTTGGTCTGGTTCTTCAAAGAACTCTGTCAAAGTTTTCTTTTCATGAACGAATCAAACTATTCCTTCATTAATCCCGCGTTGCACCATTTTTTTGGACCGGACACCCAGTCCGCTTCCACAATTCTCAAATTTTTGATTCGAAAAATTCTAATCAACTTTTACATTTGGTCCTCGGAGACCACTTGCACCATTCAAACAGCCAAATTGCTCATAGAATTGTCCAAGAACCGCTCTGTGGCCAAGCATCTGATGCACGATGCCAACTATTGGTCTATTGGCCACGTGGTAATACACAGTGATCAGCAGCCGTGGAAACTGCTTCCGACAAGTGTCAAAAAACTGGCCATCAAGTCACTGATCATCAGTTGTCTGGGTCAGCCCAACGAGAACATAGTGAATAGTGTGCAGGCGTTGGGCTCACGTTTCGAAGCGCTCAACTCCGAATCAAGCAACTTTCACTCGGAAAGCAAAATCAAAGAAGTTATGAGTTTAATTGAGAGTTTAAATGGCATTATTGAGGCAACTAGTCACGAAAATTTAAATTTTCTAATAGGGCTGATTTTGCCTAGACTGGAACAGGGTGTACATTTACTGGACAGGTACCATAACTATGGCGAAATAGTCGAGCTGGTTCTCGACATGTACAATGGGGTTATTGAGAAAATTCTCACTCAGCTTAATGTCAGCCTGATTGAACACGTTTCCATCAAGAATAAAATTCTTGAATGTTTTCTCGGCTTAATACAAATATTTGCAAAGCATAATCAAAGTAAGCATTAATTTTACCGCTTAATAATTTTTTTTTAATTAATACACCATCTCAAAATTTTGTTGAGTTATTTTTTTTTTCAAATAAATTTGCATAGTTACTAATTTTAAGATATCAATTATTTAAAATCGAATTTAAATTGTCAGGCATGAGATTAATTGACTAAAAATAGAATTTTTTTCTCGCTAGATTAAAATTTTTGGAAACATTTTTGACACCCAAAATCCAAAAATTAATGACTGAAAAATTAGTTTTGATCACGGATTAAAAATAAATAAAGATAGGCATCATTTTATCCAAGTGTAGAATTTTTCTTGCTACCCTCATTTATTCTTCAAATGTCAAAAAATTAAATTAAAAAAATTTTTTGTTTTATTTTTTAGATAAATTTCAAAGTAAAATGAGCTTTTCTTAAATTTTTAACCAAAAATGTCTCTATTTTTTTTGCAGGGATGTAATTAAGTGATTCATTATATTAAATATTTATCAAATTGAATTAGCCTTCTTTTAGGAGAAGTAAATTTAAAAAGAATTAAAAAAAGATTTTAGATTATTAAAAATAAAAAGAAAAAGCAATAAAGAAAATAAGAAACAGTATCAACCAATTTAATTAAAAGAACCAATTTGTGTCTCTTGAAATAAAATTTCAATTTTTGAGGTTGTTTTCAAAAGTATGGTCTTTGATTTTCTATTTTTCTTAAAGTAACTTCTCAATTTTATTTTTTTCCCTTTTTTGTGGGAGAAAATTTTTTAAGTCAAAGTCAAGTCATAACTTTAAAAAAAATTCCATGAATTTGACTTAAACTTTTGAGTAAAAAAAATTAAAATTCAAATAATTATCAAATTTTTCAAGTTTCAAGGTTAATCAACAGACTAGTGCCCCTATCCATGAAAGATCGGTTAACTATCATTTATTTAACTTTAATAAATTTAAATAAAATAAATAAAAATTAATTTTGGTTGTATGTAAAAATAAAAAGATATAAAAAAGAAACTTTAGCTGAAAAATTTTACACTATAATGCTAAAATTAAAATTTTTAAATTTTTTTCAAAATCTGTAAAATATTAAGTTTATTTTATTAAAAATTGACTTAGTTTTTTGCTAATATCGAGTATATATCCAATATATCCAACTTTTTTTTCTCTTTTGATTGTTTTTGACTTGGGTTCGATTAGATTATCACTATTTTTTAATTTTTTTCTTTAATTTCTTGAGTCATTTTTTGGCGTTGTTAATTGTAAAAAATTTAGGTGAATTATGATAAAACAATATTTTATAATATTAAACATAATCTTTAAAATTCTATACTGAAAAGCATACAAATTGTATTTCTCTAGAAAATTATTAACATCATTGAAGTTTTGGGCATCAAATTTGTTAAATCTAAATAAAAAAATCTGCAATCATTTCAATTTTTTTCAGTAATTTTATTTAATTAAACGATTTACTAAATAGCTCTACATTTTTATTTGCAATTTTTTTATTTTTTGTCGACATTTTGGAAACGAATTTGAAGAGAACTACCAAACAAATTTTCTTTAATTTTTAACTAAATAAAGTTCAATATATTTTAATTATTTTGTTCGATTTTGATATTTGATTTTTATAAAATAAAATAAAGTATAAATCAATGAATCTAATCGCCCATTTCGTACATTATAGATTATTGTTTTTTTTATAATTTGCAGTACCGATCCTTGTTTATTTTTCATAGAATATACAGTACTGATCCGTCACGTGGATTTTACATTTAATGTTTGTTATTTTTTAATTTTAAAGCAACAGCTAGGTTTGGTTTAAATTGAAGAACTTGAATTCTTTGAGCACAGTAAAAGTAGATCAAATTTGTTCCTTAAAAATTTGATATATTTTGCATAAAATGGCAATCGAATTCAAATCAGAAAATGATACTAATTATTTTTTTGAAATCATTTTAATTATTGCTTTTAAAATTAATCATTAAATTGAGTTGAATTTTCCTTAAAAAAATTTTTTTTTTCCAGAAATATTTTTTTTTTATTAATTTGTTCCTAAAAACAAAGTTTTATTCTTTAAAGTTAAATTTATGTTCGTTATTTTTAAGCATAAGAACATTTTTGGCATCTTGAAGTTAATGATCAATTCAAAGAGTTTATCATTTGATATTAATATTAATCTTTGAATTAATTGAAAAATTTTGATCGTAAAATGCTTTACATGTTATGTAGATTTAAAAAATAAAAAAAATCTATACCAAAAATATTTGTAGTAAAGATCGATCTTCTCATTTTATGACTTATTTGGAATTTTAATATTTGAAATTCATTTTTAAATTTAATTTTAATTTTGAGTGCTATATAAAAATACTTTGGAAATAAAAAATTTCAAAATAAACTCTACAAAAAATCAATTCATAAAAATTTAAA
>QEOQ01000238.1:871778-882877 GCA_010279815.1 Brachionus plicatilis
TTTTTTTTTTTTTAATTAAAACTTTCTAAGGTAGCATCCACCCGAGTCGGAAGTAAAATCAATTAAAAAGTGAAATTGGATTCTAATCAGATTTGGCAAGGAAGCATGATTACTGATGCAATTTTCTTCTTTATGCTGCTGCTGCTGCTGTTGTGGATGTTGTTCAGGTTGAGCATTAAAAGCGATTAGGAGCTTAATTTCATTTCATTTTCTTTGAGTCACTACTTAAAAGATTAGAAACTACCTGAGAATCAATCCATTTGAAATAAATGTGTGCGCAGATTTTGGTTCTTAGAAAAGAGAAAAAAAAATTTCTTCTTTCCGCAATCAGTCGCCATCATTTGGATGACATTCTGAAATTAAATTGTCAAGGAATTTACATGATTGTAATTAGAAGGCAGTCGACATTACTGCGCACACAATTGATTAATGTCAAACAAAATTTAATTCCAAACGATATTTCAGTCATTTATCTATTTAAGGTAGCAGATAAGCTCATTTATTTTTTTCAGAGATTTTTAGAAAAAAAATGTGTGCCAAAAACCAAGTGATAATCAGCTGCATAGGACTAGCAGTGATCGCCGCTCTAATCGGACAGATAGAGGCGACCGAGTACCCGACGCCGCCGCCAGTGCCCAGCCAGTTCCTTACGCCCAATGATGTGCAAAAGTATTTGAACCAACTACACAACTACTACATGGTGGTGGGCAGGCCCAGATTCGGCAAGAGGAGCCGGGTGCGCGCTGCCGACTACAGCGATGCCGACGACGAGCCCTACATCGGCTCTATGTTCAGCTTTTTGGACCTGAATGGTAAGTGCCAAGACTAATTTTTGCCAAGACTAATTGTTCTCGTTTTTAGGGGACAATGCCATTTCGCTGGCTGAGTTTAAACGAATATTTGACAAGGAGTCGATCGCGGAATAGAACACTTGGCAATTGAATATGAACAAAATTAGACATTCATTTATTTTTTTCAGTGTTTTTATTTTTAATTTTTTTTTTTCTCTTTGATCAATAAAATTTATCTAATTTGCGTATCTACTTAATAAACAAGTTTTTTAATTTTTTTTTTATTTTTATTGTTTCTTAAAATTGGTCTTGGGAGTTGATTAGAATAATTTTTTTCTTTCTAAATATTTCTTCTGAGATATAAAAGCTTGATTAAACTCTTGATTAGACTTGAATTTTTTGTGTCAAATTTTAAAGTAGCGAAATAATGATGAACAAAAGTACCATAGTCGTTTTGTGTCTGTCTATTCTCATCCACGGCTTCGATCAGGCTCCGCTCATCGCATCAAAAAAGTAAATTAATTTTTTTTTTCCTCTTTTTTTCTTGGCTACTTTGAATTGTGCTGGAATTTAAAAATTTTTAAAATTAAAAAAAAAAAAAGTTTATTCTCATTTATTTTAATTACAATTGGCTTGGTGCAATCATCAGCAATTAGGAATATAATCAATTGTTTATTTTTAGAACAGCAAAAATTAATAATTAAATACTTAATTAAGCTACTGATTATTTTTTTCGTAATTAAGTGAAAGACTCATTAGATATTAAAATTTATTAAGATTCAAAAATTGCACGGGCTTCGTCAAAGATCTGTAATCAGACTTTTTTTTGTACTTTTATGTCAAAGTGGTGTCTTTATAAAAGAGAAATAGAATATTAAATCTAAATAAAACTTCACGAACAGCTAACTTATTAGTGGCCCTTTAGTAAGAGAAAAATAGAATAAAAAGGAATTCTTTTACTGTAACAAGTAAAAGATGGTGGCAATTAAAAAAAATACAAATAATAGTATTTTTTTCCTATGAGGCTCAAAATAATTAGATACTAGTATTTATATTTTAATTAAAAGTCTCAACGGTTTAAATCCATAATGTTTATAAATTTAAAAACTTGCCTCTGAAAACTTCCAAATCAGACCATTAGCACCAAGTTTAGAACCTCACTATTCTACTTTATTAAAATCTTTTCGTATCTCAAAGAATTTTATAGGCAAAGCTTTATTTGAGGGTTTACTGTGTTGAAAGTGAGTGCAATCGATTTCATGGATTGCAATCAATTTTCCAACATGGCACAAAATTGAAGATTTGTCGAGCAGTATTTAAATGAAAAAAACATAAATTCAAAATTTTTTGGGTCTGGTCAAAAGTTTGACCACCTGATCACAAAATTTATTTTAAAAAAATATTCAATAAAAAATATGAACATATGATCTTGAAATTGACTATTAAAATTTAAATAGTCAATTTTATGAACAAAAAAAATTTATTTTAAAATAGCAAAAAAAAAATTTATTTTTGTTCTAAAATTTTAGAGTCAATTTTGAGACCACTTTTATTGCATATTTCATTAGATACAAATTTTTTTTATGAATTTTTTTCAATTCAAAAATAAATGGATTTAAATTAATTTCTTCAGATCGACCCTTTAAATAAGCTTTAAATAAACACAAAATTAAATGGAATAAACATATTTCTATTAAATTTTTGAATAAGATCCAATCTAAATTTAAACTCATTTTAATTATTTTTTTAATATTTTAAAATAATTTTTTTATACCTACCCTTACCTTTTAATTTGAAAATTTAAATAACCCATGGCAAGTTTTAAAGTTTTAAGAATCAAACGGTCTTGGAAAAAAGACTGAGTAGGGTATCGGATAAATCTTGATTCTGAATCTGCTTGGTATTTATCTACCAGTCTGAAAATGCTCTAAAAATGGTTATTAATTTATTTAATTAAGTTTAAGTCACATGGACATATTGAAAAATTTGATAAAAAAAAGCTTGGCTATTGAAGAAATTGATTTAGTTGTGACATAAAATTGAGCAAACCAAAACTGAGCCTATTAAGGATTTATAGATATATCCTTATGATTTCTCATTACATTTCATGTATACCGAAAGAATTCTTGTTTGGAACCCTCAATTTTTGATATCTTACCAACCACTTGGTTTCTCTCAGAGGATAATGTAATTGTATAACAGTAAAGATATTTCATTTTGCATGTATTTGATAAACCAAAACAATGTCCAAAGTTTACCAAAAGCTGTATTTGTTTCAAAATAATGAAGCTTAACTTTAAACATTATGCCTGGAGCTGTCAATAATCTTATAAAGGAAAAAAGTGATCTTGATCTTAAAATCAATGAAAGTAATTAAAATTGTCTGAATCAAAATTAATGTTTAAGGCAGATGAAATAAAACAACATTTTAGCTCAAGGCGTTTCTTTAAAAAATATTTTTAGTATAAAATATTGGATCTTAAAACCAAAAGAGGACAATTTTTTTAAATCTGTAATTTAATTATTTTCGATTTTTTCAAAAAGATCAATAATTTGTACAATTAATTAAGGTTGTTTAGTTCATTAATTTTTTCTAAGTTCTAAACTGACTCGAAATAATTTATTAGTATAGAGTTAGTATGACACTATTTACTTCTAATATTTTATTTAGCTTTCTATTCGAATGAGGTTTTATTTTAAGTATTTTTAATTTCTAAATTTACTCATCATGCTCCAAGTTATTAATTAAAAGGCAGAGATATAATTTTATGTTGACCAAATTTTTTGAAGAGTTTTTGCAGACAACAAAAATTTAGTTAAGCATTGAATATTTTTCCTTTAAAAAAAAATATTTTTTTATTGATAATAATTAAAATTTGATGTAAAACTGTTTTTCTTTTGCTTATGAATTTCAATTGATGATTATTTAAGATTTAAACGACAAAATATCTTTTGAATAAATTTTATTTATTAATTGAATTTGTTAAATTAGATTATTTTTTGTCTTTTAATTAAAATTCGATTGATTATGTCAGATTCAAAATTTTATTTATGGTGATTAATTATATAATTTAATTTTTTTTATTATTTATTAATTACATCTCCAGAAATCGCATTAATCGAATCAAAAAAACTGATGACTAATAATGATAAATTTAGAAAAAATTAATGTGATAGTCTTTCATAACTTTTAGCCAATTTGAATCATAAAGAGCTTATTTGGCATGATATATTCTGATTGAAAAAAATAATTTTTCCCAGTTTTAATAGATGTCGGTATACTAGATACTTTTATTTCTTTTTTCATGATGAAAAAATCATTGATTTTAAAGAAATATGCTCATTCAAAAAATCAAAAAGCAAATTGAAAATAATTGAAAATTAAACCAAAATTTTTGATTAAATTACCTTTTTCGAATACTGAGTATAAAATGACCATTAAATTTTGAAAAACATTTTATTGATTTATTAATTATTTAGAAAAATTAAATCTTTAGAATGACTAAAATAATTGTCAGCTCAATTAAATTGATCAGATATTTTAATTAATGAATGAGACCTTATAGATGATAAATATTAGACATGATTAATAAATTGAAAAATTGCTTAAGCTATTTTCAAAGAAAAACCTTCAGCTTATCTTTTGCTAAATTTATATTTTGATTATTTTTATTCAGAGGCAGTAGGATTTTTAAGAAATTATATTCAGACTAACACGTCATTGTGCTATATATAAATTGGATTATTAAAGAATATTGTAGCATACATTTTCAAATTAAAAAAACCCGAATCCTATTATCATATCATATTTTACTATTTATTAATAAGTTTGTCATTAGAATGATTCAGAGTTGTTTTTAAGTTACAAGTCATAAGTCAACAAAAAAATTTTTAAGTCAAGTCGATGACTTAAATTTTTTTTCCAAGTAATGAAAATAACTCTTCTTTTTATTTAAATTTTTTAAAACCAAGTCAATTACTTACCTGTACCTGTAACGGTAAAGGAACATATGTCCGCCGCATTTCTACCTGGAACGTCAAAAAATTCATCTTTTCTTTAAAAAATTTAATTGATTGACTTAACTTTAAATAAAAAATTAGAGTCATTGGCTTTGACTTAAATTTTTGTGACTTAGACTTAAAAACAAGCCTGGTATGATTACGGTTTGTTAGAAACAAAACCAGTTAAAGGTTATTCATACATAATTAAATAAATTAAAATTAAAAAAAAAAAAACTTTTGATTTGAAAATTTTAGTTGTATAATTAAAGTTGAGAATAATTATAACCTTAGATAGAAAGCCTTAAAACATTAATTTTTCAAAAAGATAAAGTCAAATATTTAACTTTAATAACTATAAAAAAATTCAAATTAATTATTAAAAAATATTTAAATTTAAATTCTTAAATAATTTTCAGCCTAACTTAAATATGATACTTGAATTTTCTTTAAATTTTAATTTAATTTTTTTTCTAATCAGATAACAGCTTTAACATTTTCTTCACTATTTGCTGCGAAATCATCTTCATCATCGTCAAAAAATATTTCAAATTAATCATCCATTTCATCATCATTATTGTCTGTATCTTGAAGTTCAGAAGATTGAACCACAAGTGTTTCCTTATTTTTTTCAGGTCTACCTTTCTTTCTGTTTGCTCCCAAAGGCACATCTTTAGCGTTAGGATGCCACCCAATTGTAGTTTCTATTTTTACCTCTTGCTGTTTTTGTCAATGTTGCCGTTCAATTTATTAAGCGTCGCGCAGTGAATCTACGATATTTTTTTTGTTTGGAGCAACAAACTCGTAGCTTGTTAATGACTCAGCTATAGATAAATTAGTTAATAATTTTATTTTTAGGTAATTATTTTTCATTTAAAAAAAAAAAAACACAAAAACACAAAAAATTTTATTTTTATTTTTTTACTTCACCTTAAAGGGGGTTAATTCAATTCAATAAATAAATAAATAGATAAATTAGTAAAAAATATTAATAAAAATTAGAACAGTAGCGAAGACAGATATCATATATTAGGTAATACTCAATTACTTTACTTTTATCAATTAATTTACTAATTTAATTTTATAGCATCGGTATTTAATATTTATATCATGTATATTAATTATTATATCAGAATATATCAATTATATATCGATTAAAGTCTAAAGTTTATATAATTTCTATTAATTTTTATAACATTTGATTTTTTTTATGGAGCAAAAAATTAAATTATTATAGCACGAAAAAATATTGGTCATTTAAATATTAGAGTATTTTGATTATTTTTTTTCTAATAATTTTTCTAATCAATTTAAAAAATAAGTAAATCAGAAAAAATGTTTGTCTTTTTTAAAGAAAGTTATTTTCTCATACGTTCCAAAAGTTTTCCTGGACAGCTTGTCATACTGATTTTTCGATATTTAACTGGTTTTTGTGCTAAAAAAGACTTTTTAGGTATCATAGTAATGTTAGGAGACTTCCATGCTTTCTGGAGTTTACTTTCTCTCATACTTAAGCTAAATAAATAAATAATGTCTTTTGGAATAAACTTTTGGCTACACATATTTTTATTTTTGCCTCTCGAAAAAAGGCCATGTGTCAATAAATTATTTTATTGTAACATACTGTGTCACTATTTTTCTTTTTCTATTCATAGTCACATAATCAGCTTGAATGCATATCATCATCAAATTATTAAGATTTAAGCGATATTTTTCTTTAAATATGTCTAAAAAAAATTGAAATTAAAATTGGCTTAACTTTTAAAAAGATGGGAAAAAATTTTAAAAAGCAGACAACATTTCAATGCCATGTCAAAAAACCTCAATTGTTAAATCTGTTAAATAAATTTTAAAATTTTAAAGCCGGGGAGGTACGGAGGACTTGTTATTTAAAAAAATAAAATTTAGAAAAAAGTTTTCTAATTATCAACAGTCAAAAGGAGATGAGCGCCTTCCTTGACATCACTTTTTTCATATTAATTTGTCTATTTTAATTTTCGTTTAATTAACAAATTTTCTTTTTTTTCATTATATTTATCTTTTTAATTATTTTTTTTTATCTAATTTTTTTAATTTAATTCAATTTGTGTTTAATATTAAAATTTGAAGGGACTTTAGCTCGGAACAGATGAACAATTAATAGAATAAATGTCTCTATAACTTTCTTTTTCAATATATCTCTTTTAAATTTACTTTTTTTTTATTTTAACTTCTTTAACTTTATTTCGATTATTTATTCAACTTTTTAAATGAGATTTAGCTCGGCGGAGAAAAAAAATGAAGACTTTAATTTTGGAGAAATCCTAAAAACGCTAAATATCTATTAAAAATTCTTCTTGTGCATAGAGAGATTTTATATAGAGAGAGGGAGACAGGGCCTCGGGTACATGGGGTGTTACAATAGCTTACAATTATTTTTTACTTTTTTAATTTCATTATTTTATTTTATTTTTGTCTTTTTTTTTTGAGAGGTTTTTTTAATAATAAAGATTAATATTAAATGATTCATATCTGAAAACCTTTTGTACATAAATTTATTGGCAAATTGAAGTTTCAGATCAAATTTTAAGATCAAAAGGATCATTTAAAATTTTAAAGCTTAAATAATCTAATGATTTTAATAATTTTTAAGAAATAAATACTAAACATTATACTAGACATGTTATGTCTAATAATGGTTCATTACCAAATTAACATCAAAATGATTGATCTCTAATTTATTTAACAAAAACGATCAATAATTTAAATAATTCACGTTAAGTTAATTCACAAATTCAAATTTATAACTTTTATATCCCTTCATTCAAACTGAAATAATTTTATTTTTCCACTTAAATAATTTTTAAATTTTAAACAGTAAAATTTTTTGTCTCTCTAAAAGTAAGTTTACATTCAAATCAATTAAAATATTTAAACCTACTAAAGTTCAATAAAAAGGGACATTTTAAAATTTCAAACATGAAAATAAACTTGACATGACATTTCAAGTAATTGCTTTTGAAAAAATTTATTTTTTCTCTATTATTAAAAAAAAATATTACAATTTATATTTTGATCTTTTGATCTTGATCTCAAACTTCAATTTGTCAATTTATTTCCTTTTTGTATATTTTTTATACTTTTTTAAATATTAAGATTACATTTTTAAATGCTTTGAGTATTTTAACTCTGAAGCTGATGATTTTTTTTCTTACTGAGTTAATTTTAAGAAAACTTAATTAGCAAGCATCTAATAGTTAAAAGGCTATTTGATTATATGTGTAAACATTCCCTATATTTTTACATGATGTAAAATTATAGAAGTAAGCTATTCACTTAGAGTAAATATTTTTGATGATTATTTCAAATGAATCTAAAAAAAACATTGGTTTGTAACAGAGTTGTTTAAAAGTCACAAGTCTCAAGTCAAGTCAAAGTCCAGACTTTAAATTTTTTTTTTTTAAATGTCCGGATTTTTTTTTTAATTTCATTCAAAAGTCCAAGACGAGGCTTTAAAATTTTGAATACTGAAGAAGAAATTTATGCTAAAATTCTGATATATGGCAAATATTTTGCATTACACAACCCAAGAGTATAAAAATTTTTTGATATGAAGCCTGATCTACCAAATTTAAAAAAAAAATTCTGGACTTGGATTTTTTTTTTTAATTTTTAGAGTCCGGACTTGGACTTTTGTTTGGGACTTTTAAACAACTCTGGTTTCTAAATAAAAATGTTTTAATTTCCTTATAAAAATTGGGTTCTCTAGTTTAATCTGAAAATATTTTAGTTTTTTAATTTCAACTAACCAGTTTTTGAAGTATTTTTTTATTTTATAAAGGCAACCGAATTTAATCTACACACCCAAAGAGCTTGACTACTATGATTTAGAAAAACTTCATCAAAATGAAATGAAACAAATCGAAACAGTGGGCATTTTATTCACTCTAATTGACACAAATTCAGATGGCAAACTATCTTTTAGTGAACTGTACCAATTTTTGGATGAAACAAATTGAATTTTATTTTAAAATTTTAGAAGTGTTTAAAAAAAATAAACCGATTAATAAAATGTACTAATAAATTTTTGAAAAAAAAACAAAACTCTCTTTATTTATTTGTAGCCTTGTTGGTAGATGGTGGTAGATGGCGGTCGAGCTAGAGACATGTTTGGATTTTTTGAATACGGGTTGTAGCCAGTCGCGCCCTGATTTTGAAGGCCACCCGGCGGCTGGCCAAACTGCTGCTGCTGATGCTGGTAGTATTGCTGCTGCGGCTCAACTGGAGCATTTGGCTGATGCATCTGCGCCTGAGGCATTCCCTGCGGCATGTAGCCTGGCTGCATTTGGGAATGATAGGGCATTTGACTAGGCGGTTTCAAAGCTGGATTCTGCATCATGCCTGGATGGCTGGGCTGTTGCTGGGCCTGATTTTGGCCTATTTGCTGTTGACTAGGAGCACTTGGCGCAAAGCTCGGATGCTGCTGAGGCGCCTGGTTCTGTGCCTGTTGCTGCATCTGGGACTGATACTGAGGATGGACCATTGGTTGTTGATAGCTAGGTGGATGGACTCGTGGAGAGGTCCGACCTGTCATTTCATTTGAACACACCGAGTCAGGTGTCTGGGCTCTGGAATCTAAAAAAATTAAAAAAAAATTAAAAAAAAAAAAAATTTTAAATTTAAAAAAAATAAAATTTTTAATTTTTTTAAATTTATTTATTTATACTTTTTTGTATATTTTGAACAAATGGCTCTTTTTTGTTCAGTGGATCGAATTCTTTTTGAACTTCGGGATTCACATGATTGACTTGGTCAACTTTGATGTCTTCAGTTGCTTTGGTAATCTGGTCCAGTTTTTGGTCCGATTTGAAGGCTCTTTCAAAATTAGTCAAAAATTTGTCAATGGCCTGACGGATGTGTTTTAGCTCGGCGACTATTTCGGATGGCTTGAGCTCGTCAACTAGTGAGTCCTCCTCTTTCATAAAAATGGTTAGTTTAAGAACTTTGCTTGTTTGGAGAGCAAGGCTGACATCCGCATCATCTTGAATTGTGACCAAGTCATTCTCTTCGTCTGTGTACTTCAACGAAAATTCATCATTCTGCTTTATTTTGTCAGAGAAAATGCGCTGGAGCATCAGGACCAGATCATTATAGTTCAGGTCGTCATTGTGAATCATTATTTTTTTTATTTGGTCGTTTAGTTTTACTTTGAAAAGAATCTTTCCGTCCATTTTCGGCGTGGTGGTGACGTCTAAATTTTCGAATAAAAATTTTAAAATAAATTTATTTTTTATTTGAATAAGAAATTTTGCAAGAAATTTATCTAAATTGTTTGATTGCAAATCAAACTGCATTTTAAAAAGGTTGCCTCCTTTTACATAATCCATGCTCATATTAATTTATCAAAGAGATTTTTAGTTTTTGGCCTAAATTCAATTCAAATCCTAGAGCTAGGATTAATTTTTCATAAAATTATTCTATGTATAATTTTATATTCTATTTCAATCTAAATTGAATGCTTCAGAAAGTTAATGTAATTTATAAGATAAAATATTCAATTCAGAGTGAATGACTTGATATTATTTAATAAAAACTTTAATAACTTTTGTGTAATAATTTAATAATATTTTATTCCAATTTATTCAGCCTAATTTTCAATTAAACTAGGAATAAATAAGCTTTTTGTAAGTAATTTATTTAAATTTTGGAATTAGACAAGCAAAGCTAAAATACTTTCAAAAAAAAATTAAACCTCTAAAAAACACATTCAAACCAGATTTTCTAAAACAATTTTTGATCATGAACATTCAAATTCAATTTGCCAAAACTAAAATAGTGGTAGGAGGAAAAATAACTGCGACTCGAATGACGAGTAAAGGCAGTTATTTGCTTTCACACCATTTTCTGTTCCATAAACCATGTCAATTTTTTCTTTAAATGAATTTAGGGAAATTGCTTCCACGACTCTTTTTGGTAATCGGTTCGAGTAATTTACAACCATTTTTTTTTCATTTTTTTTATTATTCAATGTTAATCAATGTTTAATTAGAGCTAGTTCCCTTATCTATTTTCAAGACTGATTAACACTTCATTTATTTAATTTTTTAAAAATAAAATCACAATATATTCTTTTTTAAAATAAAATCTAAATTTTACATTAAAAAAAGAAATTCAATTAATTTAAATTAAATTTTTTCATTTAAATTAAAAATTTTTGTATCAAATTTATAAAATAATTTACACGCTCTTGTGTAAATTAATTTCATATTATTAAAAACAGGCATCTTAAAGTAATTAAAAGTTAAATTGATTTTTTAAATTACAATATAT
>QEOQ01000238.1:882982-907812 GCA_010279815.1 Brachionus plicatilis
CAATTTATTAATTAAGAAATTGTTATGTCACCAAATTTTGATTTAGCACCATTTTGTACCAATAAATCCGAATTCCGTAAATTCCAGTTTAAATCTCTTGAATGATTTGTTTGAAGTTGATCTTTTAAGATTGTAGGTGCATAAATTTCATAATTTTAAATTAAAAAGTTAATAATTTTATATTAATTGATAATAAACGATGTTGAAAGGAAAATAAATTATATTTTTTTAAGAAATTGTTTACAGTATTAAAGTCTTAGCCAAAAAAAAAATCAAATTTAAAAAGCTTGTGTAAACAAGTGAATTAAAATTACGGTTAACTCGGACTGACGGTAAACTCAGACTTTTTTCAAATCCCGACGAGGTCGAGTTAACCGTGAATCACTGTAACTTAATGATTAGGTTAATATTGTGCCAATTTTTTATTTAAAATAAACATAATAATAAAAATTTTTTTTGTAGAATTAATTTTTTCCATTTAATCAATGAAAAAACATATTTAGTAAAAGAAAACTTAAAGAAAATCTACAAAAAAATTTAATTTTTTTTCTTAATACAACCTTTTTTCAAATATTTTCAATAGATAAAACTGCATCATTCGGCTTTTTTAGATTTTTTTTTAATTTTTTTTAGATGATTTTGGAGCTGGTTCTGATTCTATACCCGAGTCTTCATCAGATTTAAGAAAAGTGTTTTCTTCGTTCCGAATACAGTCAGATGGTTGATGTTGTAGACACGATCTTGTTTTCTTTTTTGCTGCTCGCTTTGGCTTGCTGTTCAATGTTATATTCATTCAAATTTTTTTATTTTGTTTAGTTCATATATAAATGTTCACTTTTCCTAGAAAGAATGTCAAATTATTTACTTACATTTATCGGAATTTTGGTAATTTTTACTGAATTTTTTTACGTCTTTACTGACAGCCTTTAATTATTATCATTTTATTAAGCAAAAACTATGACGGGTCATTTTAACCCGTACGGTCTTTAAAGGTATAAAAAAATTGGTCCTCTAAGTGTTAATATTACAATTCCTTTTTTTTTAAATTTGACTTAAAATTTCTATAAATAGAGTCTCTTCTACATTTTTTTTTTATTATTATCTGACGTAATTTTAAGAATAAATCAAATTAAAAAAATAAAATAAAAGAACATTAGAATCTTTTGAATAGTTTGATTAGAATGAATGATGTTCAATGGTCTTCTTATGCTGTCTTGAATAGCTGAATGGATCTGGATCGAGTGTAGATGGTTCAAGATGAGGTATTTGGTGATTATTTTCACTTGGTTGATATGCAACTGCATGTCTTGTTTTCGAAAGCTGAATTCTTACATATGAATATGTACTTTAAACATATCTATTATTATCTCAAATTTTTCTAATAATAATATAATAGAAAAAAGTAAAAAGATAAAATAAAACCAAGTTGTTTTTTGCATATAAACTCAAACTTAGAAGAGAAAAATAAACCAAAATCCATAAATTAAAATCAAAGACGAAAAAACATTAAAGAATAGATGTAAAAAAAATTTCTGCTATAAAATAATTTTAATCCTTTTTTAAAATATATTATGGATAAATAACCAATTTTCTGTGTATCATTCAGTTTCAAGGAAGTGGAGATTAAAAATTTTTATTTTTAATAAAATGAATATAATCTGCGGATTTTAGTGAAATATAATTTGAATCTGTGGATCAAAATTTTTAATTTAATTTTTTGGGATTTTTTTTTCAAAATAGAGACACATTTAAATTTTAAAAATAAAATGAAAACTTTTTAAATTACTTTAAGATTTTGATTGAGACAAATGTTTTTGTTATAATTCAAATTTTTCAACTCCGAATCCACAATAAATAGCAGACAGCTTTAAATTAATCAGATTAATTAAAGAAAATAAATTTTTTCTTGACCAAATCTAATCCAATTCATTACAATAGGATTATTTTTCACTCAATTTCAAACTATTAAAAACTTCTAATTACTTTTTTAATTTATCAAGTCAAGTTAAAAGATTAAATTTCATAAAAACGAGCAATTTTTCTAAAGCAAATTAATCATTTGAGACAGTTTTTTTCAGACTAATTTGAATTTAATAGTTTATAAGATTTTATCATATATTCAAATTTTTTTTTGATGAATTTTCTAAGAATTGTTTTTTAATCCTTTCTTTATTCATAAATTTTAATTAAAAAATATAATGATTGTTTTTTCATCAAAGACTCGAATTAAATGATTCAAAATTTGCATATACTTTCTTTGAAAGGCTTTTTTTTCTCTCAATCTTTGGCTTCTTAGGTGTTTGTTTTCTTTCTTTAAGTTTCTTAAATAAAACTTATTTGGCTCCCTAAAAGTTTGAGAGAATAATGTTGCTCAAGGCTTTTTGACCTAGGCGGAAAATTTAAAAATCGTTTAAACAAAACTTATTAACCACTCATCTAAAAAAAAGACAAAGCCTTGAGGTTCAATGGTCTCTTTAAAAAATTATTGGCACGCAAACAAAGCTTATAGTTTTTTAAATGGTCATATTTAGTCGGCCTTTTAAGAGCTACAAGTGTATTTTTTTTGTAAGTAGGTCTAAATAGAGACAAGGGCTACTTTTTAAAAATAATCACTAAATATCCAAAAATATTGTATTCTCGGTGTCTTTTTTAATTATGGACATAAAAAAAGTCTCAATTGATCATTTTTAAATATTTATTTAAAATAAACTTGAACAAATTTACAAAAATTTTTTTTTAATTATTTTCTTTGAATTTACTTAATTTTACGTCCATGTTCTCTTCGCTTTCAGTCGACTCTTGTTTCCATGAAACCCCATCACATAACAATCGGCTACAATTAAAAAAACGCATATTCTCCGCTACTTCAACAGGCGTGCTGTCTATCTCATCAATTTCTTGATTCTTAAAAACAAAATATTTGAAATTAAAAAATTAAAAATTTGAATTTCTATTTTTTAAATTTTCAAAATTAACTTTTTTCAATCAGATTTTAAATTAATCAGAAAAAAAAAATTTTTTTTCTAATTCCTTGCCGCATAAAAAAGGTCTGCTTTATTTTTTTAAAATTTTTTTCCTATAAAAATATTTGATTTTATTGAATAAGTAATTTTTTGCTGTCAGAAAAAATTCGTTTTTTTCCCTTAAATGGGTCAGGTAAATTTGAAAAAAATAATTAAATTTTTTTTTTCTAAATAGTTAAATCGGAAACAGCTTTTGAGCTCTCAAATTTGATAGAAAAAAAAAAATTTTTAATCAATTTTCAAAACAAAAAAATTTAAATATTTAAAAATTTTTTATTTAATTAATTATTAAAAAAAATTGAAAAAATAATTCATTTAAAAAAATAACAAATTTTTAAAAAGATCCGCATTGTTTTTTAAAGAAATTTGTATTTTTTAATTGAAGATAATTTTTTTCATTTTTTTTAATAATCAATTAATTAACAAATTTATGTTTTAAATTTTTTAAAAGAATTTTAAAAAATGTCACACTAGAGAATACTTTAACTTAAACTTTTTGACTAAAATAATAAAGAACAATTACTTTAAAATAAGTGTTGTCGATGTCAAAATCGTCATCGTACTCGGAAGTGTTGTCCAGATTAGATATGGAGTCAAGAGCCGAGTCATCTTCAGCATATTTGACATTTTTGGAAAAATTGAACATCAAACCCTCATTTTTATCATTTAACTTCAAACTATTAACTTTATAACTTAAAAGCTTGTTTATTCGACGAAGATTGTAGATCTCAGTTTCATGTCTGTACACCTTGGTAAAAAAAAAATTAAAAAAATTAATTTTTGTATTTTTTAAATAAATTATTTACTAAATTTTCTAGTTCATTTTTTTCATTTTCTATAATCAAAAACTTTTTGCCCAGCTCGTCCAATATTTGATTTTGCTTGTCGCGTTCGCCACACGACTGCACCAGAACGAACTCCATTTCTTTCTGTTTATTTGAGCATTTGGTCAATTCTTTCTGATAATTTGACACCACATTTGAGCTATCTGACAACTGTCTGCCAACATGGTCCAGTTCGGTGTGCAAATTGTGGCATTTTTCATTGGCAAGAGCCAACTGGTACTCTAGAGCAGCGATTTGCTTGCCCATGGACTCGTTCATTTCGCCCAGCTCCTGAATTCGGTCAGTGCTGTCGGAGTGCTGGTTGGCGCTGGCCAGGTCCAGATTGACCGCTTTGGCGTGTTTAAGCTCCTTCCGGAGCATCGAAATGTCATCATTGAGCTCATTTATCTTTGACTCGTACTCGTTCCGCACAGACTCCAGAGACCGCTTCATTTCGAACGACTCTTGTTCGTAGCACTAAGCCAGGTTCAAAGATTAGTCCAACAAAAAAGTTATCCAAATTACTTCTAGCTGAAACTGGTGGTCGCGTTTGAGGTACTCAATCTGCTTCTCGAGCTCTTCTTTTTCGTCTATTAGACTTTTGCCGAACTGAGCCGCCAGAATAAGCGCCTGCTCCTTCTCGGCCAGTTCGTCGTAAAGCTTTTTAATCTGGAAAAAATTAGAGTTGATCTAGACCGGTGCTACTTACTTCGTGGTCCATTCTGCTAGAACTCTATTCATGAAATATTTGGGCCATCAACTCCCAGCGCTATTTGTGAACTATTTTAAATTTTTTTAAATTTCTTTTTTTCTATAACAATAAAACAAATTAGATAGCCAATTTTGGGCTCTTTTTGTGTTGTTATTGTTGAATTTAAAATCAAACAACAATTGTAGCAATATATTGTAGCAACAACTGATATGTATTAAGTTTCTAAAATTGTTTAAAAATGGGTTAATTCGAAAAAAAAGTGACCCAAGCGCATCGCCATAAAACACAAGGGCTGTTTAAGCTCAAATTATTCCAGACCCGGCAATTGTTGAGCAATTATAGCAAAAATATGAAAATATTAAATTTTATTGAATAAGTCATTTTTGCTAGCAAAAAAGAGCTACTATTTTTTCGCTTAAATAGGTCAGTTAAATATGAAAAAAAAAATTTTAATTTTTTTTTCTCTCTTAACACTCGAGTTTTTAAACAAATTGTCAAAAAAAATAAAAATTTAAATATTCAGAAATTCGATTAATTAATTATTAAAAAAAAGTTGAATGAAAAAATTTTAAATTTAAAAATTTATATCATGAAAAGGTCTGCATTATTTAAAAAAAAATAGTCTTCAGTTTTGAAAATTTTTTGACAATAAGAAGGAAAGTATTGGCAAAATGAAAATAATTTTACATTTTAAAATTTTTTGTGCAAAATTTCAGAAAATAAAAAAAACTCTTCCAAATTATTTAGTTACCAAAATTAAAAATAAAAATTTTATCAAATGAAGATGAAAATGTTATATGTAAAATTTTCTACATTTTGCGCAAAAATTTTTAATAATTTTTTAGTTTTATTTCAAATGTTCAATACATTTTTAGAATAATAATTGAAAAATACACTTATCCGAAATGACTAGGTGACATTTGGGCCCAAGTTTCCAACATCTTCTTGTTCTCAAGCTCTTATACTGATTGTCAAAACAATAAAAATATAATTATTTTGAAATTCGATCTGCTAATTGATTAATTATCAAAAAAATTGAATAAATAAAAGAGAAAAAATCAAAATTTTGATTAAAAAATATATTCTGAAAATATTTTTTAAAATAAAAATTTTAATTTTTAGGATTTGGATTTTTCAATTAATTTTTTTAATAATGAAAAAATTTGAAAACAAGATTGTTGACAATCAAAAGGAAAAATTTAAAAATTTGATTGACTCTCAATTTTTTTTCTAATTTCCTTAGAATTGAGTTCCTTTGCAATTTACTCCTTCATCTAACCCCCTATCATTAATTGTGAAAATTATTTTCTTAAGAGTTCAACAAATTTTTGGAAAAAAACTCGAAAAAATATACTTGTCCGAGATTGGATTCCAATTTGCCTGGGTGACATTTGGACCCATATTTTAAAGAACTAATAGCTTTTTAACCTAATCATTCTGAGCTCTCAAATTCGATTTTCAAAAAAAGCCAAATTTTTTTTCGAGTGTCACAAAATTTAAATTTTTACGATTTTGATGTATTATTTGATTAATTGTGAAAAAAATTGAAAACAAACATTTACAATAAAAAAAGAAATATTTTGAATTTTTGCAAAAAATATTTTCATTTATTATTTATCTAAATGGCTACTTGAAAATAAACACTTGTCCAAAAATAGATTGCTGGGTAACATTCGGACTGAAAATTAAAGCTTACTGTTCGAGCTTGGCTTTTAAACCTAACCCTTTTGAATCCTCAATTTTTGTTCAAAAAGAATTTGGATTTTTTTGTTTAATCAAAATTGAAAAAAAAATTGTTGAAAATAAAAAGGAAAAAAATTTAAATTTGATTGATTTTCGAATTTTTCTAATTTCCTTATAATTAAATCCTTTTGGAACTTTCATTCAATAATTCTTTCAGACAAAAAAAATTCCTCATTAATTTTTAAATTTTTATCAAAATGACTCATTTTGATTTTTGAGATATTTGAAAATGGACCGAAATTTTTGGGTGACATTTGGACCGAAATTTAGAACTAGTAGTTTGAATTTGGTTTTTTTTTCGTAGTCATGTTACGTGAAGTTAACATGAAAGAGTAGCTCTCGAGTGCCATCTAGAGCAAACAAACAGTTTGTATAAACTATCGGAATCGGAAAAGCTGATTATGTAAGCCTAGAAATTGTACTAAGAGCTCATTTGCATTTATGTTTGACTTTAAATGAAAATAAATCCCAAGAATTAATCTTAAATAAATGTAAATTTAGTTATTTTCTTTGCGAGAAAAATTCAAAAAACAATTATAATCAAATTATATAATAAACTCTTAAAAGTATTTCAATTGATTGTTAAATTCTAATCTTTTTTTATTCTCTTACCTAAATCCGATTAGCCTTATGCAAATATCGGTGACTTGACCCATCTGGACCTTGATTCAGCAAAAAAATGAACAAAAGACGAAAAAGCATAATTTGACAATTAAAAATTGCTTTTTTGACGTACTGAAAAAAAATCGATATCAAAGGTATTTTTACTAGCAGGATTCAAAATAAACAATTTATTCACGAAATTATATAATTTCTAAAAGTAAATGAAGCTTTTATTAACAAAAAGAAAAGATATTGTCTTTAAAAAAAAAAAAAAAAAACTCATTTATCTGAGAGATAATTAAAAATTTAGTCACAAATTTAACCCAAATATCAAAATTTTGTCGAATGTTGGCCCCGAGCACTGACCTCGTCGTCTGATCGCTCAAGCCCGACACAGTCAAACTTTGCTCAGACCGCGTGTTTTCAAAATTTTATGCAATTTTTTTAATTAAATAAATTTTTAGACTTTTCTAATTAATTTTTTAATGATGTCCATTAAATACATTTGTTACCAACCCTACTTACTCATGGTCCACTGGCGAATCTAGCCAAAAACTAATGATTTTTATTTTTATTCAATCTTCCTTTTGTCTACAATTTTAAATAATTATTAAGTAAAAAAAAACTGCTTATTTTATCCTTGTAATTTTGCATTATTTTGCTTTGGGTCTTTGGGTTTGATTTTTCTCAAATATGACTAGAAAAGCCTTTTTTTTATTATAGAATCATAATTTAATTTATTTACTCTTTTCATAATTTAAAGCCTTACTGGCAAGAAAAAATTAAATAAAAATAATTTCTAATTAAATATTTAAATAAAAGACAAATAAAAGGTTTTATCCTGTTCGTTTCTGTGAGCAAAATTTCTTCGAATTTTCAATTTATTTATTTGTTTAGCTGTGTCGTGCTTAAGCTCATTCAGATTTAAAAAAATTAAAATAAAACAAGTTTAAATAAAATACAAAAATTTAAATCATCTCTTAAAAAGATTTAAAAATTATTGCCTAATTGAAGACTATCAATTAAATCAACGTCAACTTTTTATATTTTAAATCTCGATTGAGTTCATCATTGTCAAATTTGAAAATTATTTCACAACAACAACAAAAAAAGCTAATCAGTGGATTTTCTTAATTTTAAACTGCAATTAAGTAATTAAGTCACAAATTTTGAAGCTTAGCCTTTTTTTTATTTAAATTTTTTATTAAACCGTAAATAAAATCTTCTAAACAGATGCATCACTCTAAAAGTGTGTCATATTAAACCCAATCTCTAAAATTATATTTAAATAAATTACTATTACAAAATAAAATGTTATTTTCTTTTTTTGTATTTTTGTGTTTGGAATTTTCGGACATATTCAAAATCCATATGTGCTGAATAATCGATGTGTCTGCTAGAAATGATATATGGCTTTGTTGTAGCTATTTTTTTTGAGGTAATTTAAACAATGTTCTCAAATCTCGGTTAGCCTTCAAATATAGTCGTATAAAATAATAAAATATATTCATCATTGCAAAAAAATTTTTATTACTATTATTTAAAAATTTAAATTAGTCCAAACTAATCCAAAGTTTAATTTTTTTTTTTGATTAATTATTTACTCTTGAATACAATCTTGATTTTGAAAAATTCCAAATGCAAAAAACTAGATGCCTACATGAGCCACAGGAAACGAAAAAATTTTGAAAAATATTTATTTTTATTTATCTTCTAAATTGACCTTCTCTAAAGAAATTAAAAACAAATCAAGCGATATTTTTTCTCAAGGATATTTTGCCAATATTGTCCAAAATCTAAAATTTCTAATCAATATAACTTTCCTTTAACTAGTCTTTAATAATTAAAATAAATAAGAAATTTAATATCAATATTGTGTCAAATAAATATCAACTACAGATGGAATAAATTTTTTTTGAATTTTAGCTCTGAATAAAATAAATCTACAAAATTAATTTGTTTCTTATTTAACAATCCTATGGGTTTTTTTCTTCTCCTCGGCATTTATACAAATAGGGAACCCCCTGCCTTAGCACTTGATTGCCAATTAGTGTTACTTAGTGATGAAAACATTCAAAATTGGCAAAATCAAAACAAGCAATTCGATTCTAAATTATTCCATATCCTATCAGAGAAACTAAAAATCAACTTCTCGTCTTTTCAGGTAGAATTAAAAGGATAATTTATCGATTTTCTGCAGCCAGATGGATAATAAATATTTGCTTTTATTTTAACAATTAAAAATTCACTTAATTAAAAATTCTTTAAAAAATTTATTCAAAAAAAATATGAGAAAAAAAAGTGTCCGCTCAGCATTTGACATGGCATATAATTCCGGCGACCAGATCACAGGAGACCGTAACCCATAAACCATTTGTCTTGTTGATAGCTACATAATTGTTGATCGGGTCAAAACCATAGACTAAATTAAAAATAAATTAATTTTTTGTTTTTTTAATGAAAAGAAGTCTACGCTGGTCAAAATTAGTGTAGCTCACACTGTCACCATTGGTCCATACAAATGTGTTATTTGGAAGTATGCGGCCTGAAGTATGGAACAGCCCATTGTATACATCTGTTTGTTTCATGAAGCCTTAGAGAATTAAAATTATCAACAAAAAAAAATTTTTTTTTCTTAAAGTTTTACTATAGATTAGCTGGTTTTGAGCGGCAGAGTGAACAGAGACGAGCTCCATGCCCATTGAGTTGCAGTACTGTTTTGCCCCGTCCGCGTTTCTCAGCTCATACCTTAAAAAAAAGTAGTCCCGAGTACCTGGGATGGTGTGAAAATCATAGGGCAAATGATCGCACGCGCTGTTAACTAAAAAAAGAGTTAATTTTTGCGTTAGAAAAAAAGCTCAATTTTAACTTGGTAGAGCGTGGTTGAGTCCGAATGAGATTAGGCCTAAGAGTATACCAAGGTTCATTTTGCATTAGTTTTGAAATTTTTTTTAAAAAAAATTTTATCAAATTTAATTCAAATTGAGTTATTTAACCGAATTTGGTTAAGGTTAAAGTTACGTAATAAAACAGCTGGATTTTGATAAAGTTTAGCCAAATATTTAAAAAAAAACCGGAAATCTAAACTACCTTCATTGACATGACATGATACAATTGCACAATATCAAAAATTTCTCATGGTTTTATATCTTGGTGAGAATTCAAGTTCATTTTTATTTTACCTTGAAAAAAATAAAATTTTTAGAAAAAATTTTAATTTTTTATCTTATCATTTCTTATCTATTTTTTTTTATAATTTATGATTAAATTTTTTTTTTAAATTATTATTAAAAATGCAGCAAAATGAGTTTGAATTAGATGAGCAAATGGCTCAAGAGACCAAGGATTTTGTGGTCAGTTCACTTAAGGTAATCCGGCCGTCCCAGGTGCCCAACATAGATGTGAACTTGTCCAGGAAAGCGCGAGCAGCCAACACTGCAAAAGTTTTGTCCAAATTAAATTTTGAAAATTTGGTAAAATTGGAAGTTTTGGTAAAAAATTCAGCAGATGGCCATGAAATACCAGTGTCTATTTTTACACCCAAAGATTGTGTGGCCGATGCGCCGATCACAGTTTTTTACCACGGTGGTGGATGGACATTTGGCTCGCGTGATTCCCATTACCACGCCGTGGCCTCATGTGCCACCCTCACAAAAACAATCTGGGCCTCGGTCGAGTACCGACTGGCTCCGGAGAATAAATTTTTGGTTCAAATTGGCGATTGTGAGAATGCGCTGCGGTGGATTTTGGACAACAAGGCTTCGATTGGTTCCCAAAATAGCAAAGTAGGCGTGAGTGGAGACAGTGCCGGTGGACACTATGCCGCAATTTTGGCTCACCAATTCAAGAAAGAACTAGACTATCAAATTTTGGTCTATCCATGTGTTGATTTGATTACGGTGTACGATTCATATGCTAAATACTCTAAAGACTGCTATCTTATCAATCCGGTGCTGATAAATTTTTTTATCAATAATTTAATGGATGAAAAAGATGTTGGCATGCCCAGAGCGTCGCCTTTATTCTACAAGGATTTTGAAGACCTGCCAAAATGCTTGATCATCTGTGCCGAACTAGATCCTCTAGTTGATCAATCTGTTGCCTATGAGAAGAAGTTACGCCAAAATAGAGTCGAATGTGTTTTGTACCAAGTTAATGGAACTGTGCATGGGTTTTTTCACAATGGAGTTTTTTTGCCAAATGCATTTGGTCAGGCTGTCAGACAAATTGCCGACTTTATAGCAAAATTGTGATTGACAATCGATTTTATAGTTATTTTTATAAGAGATTTAATATGAAATTTTCAATAAATTTTTGACTAATTTTGTTGTTTTTTTTTAATCAACTTTCTTGTTTAAAGCATTTTGTTAAAGAATGCCAAAATGGTTGATCCAGGAATAAAAATGAATCAAAATTCTGCCTAAAATTTATCAAAAATATTCTATTAAGTATTAATAAATTTTAGAGTTAATTGGTTAATGATATTAATAAAGAAATTCTAAATCTGAAGAGTGTTTCGTAATTATTTAGATAAAAATAAGATACATTTATCTATTGAAAATAAATATTTTTTTAAAAAATTTTCTTTTATTTTATCACAGAACAGACCTGTCGACTAAAAATAATTTTGTCTTAGCTTGATATTAGAGGACGGATGACAATATCATTGTAACACTTGGAGTCCTGATTTTTTTAATGTTGTTAAGGACTGATCAGAGTTTAAAAAATTCTATATTTTTCAATATTATTTAATTAGTCACAAACAATTTTATCTATATCAAATATTTTTAAAATATAAAAACATGAAAGTTTTGAATTTTTAAATCAGAATTTATTTCAAAAATAATTTTCCATTTAAATTTTGCTGATTTGATTAAATGTAGAGCAATAATCATTATTAACAAAAAGTTTAAAAAACTTCATAGGCTTTTTTTTTGGAAACACAACTTTAGATTAAATTAAGATTACATTTTTTTCATTAAATCCTTTTACAAATGGTTTTTACAGCGTCAATTTTCTTACTCAAAATTATCTCTAAAATATAAAGCTTTTACTTTTAATTTAGATAGTAGTTTTTAATTTAATATTATAAAATTGAAACTCTTTTTTTATTTTATTTACTATACCCCACGCTATTAAATAAAAAAAATTTCAATATTTGCTCTAAAAAACAAATTTATCGAAAAGATTTACAAACCAAGAGTTGGGGCAAAATTTGTATGAATAATTACGCCGCTATTAGCTATGAAAGGTTAGTCTCATTAAATAAAACCTTGTTGAAATTTTATTTACATAATTTGTTTTTAAAGCCTATAAACAGAAGTTGTAGTAAAAAAAAAATTCAATTTTAGTTTTTTTTTTTAATTATTTTATTTTCTAAAGCAAAAATCTTAATTGAAATTTTTTTTTTATTTTTTTATTTAGTTTTCGAGAAAAATTATATAAATTTATCAAAAAATAAGAGAATAAAAAAATAGAAACAAAAATTTTTAAATTTATTTAGATTTTTTAATTCTTGTATCACTGATCTTGATATATGCAATTGTTTTCCAACCGTTCTTATAGCCTCACATGGTCTCCATTTAAAGTTAAAGCATTTTGAATAGATAAAGCTTTGCAAGTTATACAATTTCAACTTTTTAGGTGAATTTTTTATTTTTTTAAAAAAAAAGTAATTTTTTTCAAAGAAAAGTGAATTCTATATTTTAAAAAAATAAATAAAAGCATATAATTAAGTCAGTTAAATTTACTTCAATTCTGGTTTTAAGATGAATTTGATGAATTGATCAAACTCCTTTTTGTCTAACATTCAGTTTAGCTTGGTCTAAGGCATGCAGAGCCAACAGCCAGAAGTGTAAGGCAACAAAAAAAATATTGAATAATTTGTTTAAAAAATTATTTGAAAAATTTTTATTTGACGTTTAGAAAGTTTCCTTTAAATTTAAATAATTTTTCGAAAAAAAAATTTGAAAAAAATTTTTTCACCCAATTTTTTGTGGATCCTTTATCTTAAATTATTTTTCATCTTTTAATAAAATTTTAAGAATTTTTTTTCTTAATTCTTGGTGCTGCACAAAAATACAAAATAAATAAAAATTATTTTTTCTTTCTGTCTTAAAAGCAAGTCTTGACACAGCATAATCGAACTAGAATGAAAATTTAAAATGATATGTTTATACAAATTTAATTTTTAATTGTTTAAAAATTTCAAAATTTTTCACTGTTTTTCCCCAAAAAAAAATTAATAAATATCTTCAGCAGCACTTTTTCAAAAATTAAATTGAATTTACTTTTTTTACACATTTGAAAAAAAATAAAGAAAAAAAAATTTATTTAATTTGTTTTTTCGACTCATTGTCTTGGAAAAATTTTTGATTTTGAGCGCATTTTTTCATCAGATACTTCGCCAAATTAAATTTTATTTGGCTCAAATTTGAACAATGGACAAAAAGTCAAAACACGTTCTCAAAATCAACTGCATTCCCCTAAAAACAGATGACAGAATTTACGAGTCCACACTCTCGGTCAACTCGTCACAAATGCCCGATGTTTCCATCGGAAAAAAAGACACCATCAGGAGCTCGATTAAAAATTTTTTTAAACAAAAATTCAGTCTAAATGCGGACTCAAGGTCCAGTGAGAAAAACTTAGCAGAGAGCCAGCCTAGCAGTGAGATTGTCAAGGAAATATCCGAAATTGTCAACTCTCCTAATTTCCATGTCATCAAGCAATTTTTGTCCCTCGGAATCGGACCTGTGGGAGACTGTGGACCCATCCAATCTTTGGAACAACACCTGAACCGGTCCATTGAAGCCCACATACAGCACTATCTGAACAGAAGACAACTGAGCAAAAAAATCCTCAAGGAGAGAAAAAAATTCCGAATTTCAAAAAAGGTCCCAGCGCTCAAAGCCCACGAACCAGCCTCATTTCGTGTGTCAGACCGAATCGAAAGGTTCGAAAACCTAAACAATTCCATCAACTCCATTCACTCAAAGTCCAAGGATGCTGGTGACGAATTTAAAGTCTGGTCACCAAAAGTCATCGATTACATATGCAAAAAAAATAACAAAGTTAAGGTGAATAGAAAAACTTCGGTTTTGAGTCACTCAAAGTCGACTACGGTCAACCCTTCAGTGTCCAGCTACCACTCAGCAAACAAGTCTGAAAGCAGCACAAAAGCCGAATCGTTGACCTCGATCATTGAGGTGAACAAAAAGCAGGACGACGCGCCAGGTTTGGAAGAGTTTCGCAAAAAATTAAAGTCAGACCACATAGAATTGATGAGTCAGGACGAAATACTGGAGGAGAAGTTAATTTTGGGCAGGTTGTTGTTTAAAATGGACTGGAATTTGACTTATGGCAGTGACTATGACTCTTTGAAAAAACGATACAATCTTCTAAAGCTGTTCTTGAGTGGAATTAAATGCTCCACTTGCTCTCATTTAATCTATTTTCATCAAAATTTATAAATATTTATTAAACAAAAAAATTTATTGAATAATTGTTGCTTTTTTTGCAGATTTAAACTGAATTTCTGAATAAAAATTGTTGAATTTTTCTGTCAATTTTAAAAAATTAATACTCAACACATTTAATAATGTTTTATAGGCAATTATTTAAAAAGTTAAACATTGAAATATGAAATACAAAACTTTATGATATTTAACATAAATTACCGTAAAACACCAAAAGCTAGAATTCATAAATTTACGGTAATTAACGTTAGTTATCTTATATTATTGTCATATTACGGAAATGGATTTGTTATATGGGCGCACATTTATTTTTTTTTTCCGCACATTCAAAACTTATTAACAAACATGTTTTTTTTTTTAACAAACACCAACTTATTAACGCACAATTTTAACGCACATCTTTCTAACGGACTTAAATGTGCGCTAACGAGATAAAAAATATTTAAAAAAAAAAATTTTAACGCACATTTATATGTAAACTCACAAAAATAATTGAATCGAAAAAATTATGTGTTTAAATACCGTAAACTCGCCCAAACAACCCCGGGGGTACAAGTCGTAAATTTGGTTTTTTACCAGGCATCTAACACGTGTTTTGAATTTTTTAGGAAAATACTTTTACTTCGACATAAAAACTAAAAATTCGGTTTTAAGCGGGCATTAAATGAGTCAAAAATGAATATTTTTATTTGATTTTAAAAAAAATTAAATTTTATTTGAAAAATGACTTTTTTGTTTTAATGCGTGCACCAAATATGAATTTTTGGTATTTTTGCATGCTTTTCATTTTAAGCTCGAAATAAAATATTAGCTAAAATTAAATTCTCAAAATGAGTGTAACGCCAACTACAACGAAAACTGATACTAGACGTCGTTTTACGAATCATTTTAAGTCTAAAGTTGTATTATTTTATCGCCAACAAAAAGAACTTAGAGAAATCAGTTCAGCACAGAAAGATGGAAGTGGAAATCATGTTTGAAAGTAGTTAGCTTGGATTTACTCTTAAAAATCTCATCGCCATGTTCAATCCAATAGGATATTAAACGACGATCAATACCAGTTATTCGCGAAATGAAACTCATACTCCCAAAAACTTGCTCACTTCGTTTTTCATTGATTGGTTGATTGTTTGAAGCATGATTTCCACTTCCATCTTTCTGTGCTGAACTGATTTCTCTAAGTTCTTTTTGTTGGCGATAAAATAATACAACTTTTGACTTAAAATGATTCGTAAAACGACGTCTAGTACCAGTTTTCGTTGTAGTTGGCGTTACACTCATTTTGAGAATTTAATTTTAGCTAATATTTTATTTCGAGCTTAAAATGAAAAGCATGCAAAAATACCAAAAATTCATATTTAGTGCACGCATTAAAACAAAAAAGTCATTTTTCAAATAAAATTTAATTTTTTTTAAAATCAAATAAAAATATTCATTTTTGACTCATTTAATGCCCACTTAAAACCGAATTTTTAGTTTTTATGTCGAAGTAAAAGTATTTTCCTAAAAAATTCAAAACACGTGTTAGATGCCTGGTAAAAAACCAAATTTACGACTTGTACCCCCGGGGTTGTTTGGGCGAGTTTACGGTATTTATTAAAGTAAATGAAAGTTTATAAAGTGTAAAGTTAATAAGTTTTTTTTTAAAATAGTTAAATAAAGATTACAAAAGTTTGAAAAAATAATTTTTTAATTAATCTCTTATAAAGGCTTTTTTAGCTTTTTTTTGAGCCCCTTTTTTAGGCTTGTTTACAAAATTATCGTTATTTAGCAACGAGTTTAAACCTAATAAATGCCCACAAATCGCATCTCTTCTAAAATATTTGCAGTTACACATTTTATCGGTGATATTTATTAAAAATTCTTCATTTTCAGAAACATTATAAATATTTTTACCACATTTTTTAAAATAACCCTTATTAGAGTATTTTACTCCAGCTAATTTAGCTTTGGAATTCGGGACAGGTTTGTTATGAAAAGTACTATTCTTGATTGAATAATATCTTGCAATACGCAATAGAACTTGTACAAAATCTAAAACAAACATTATTTTCTTCTTAGTAAAAGTTCTTTTGATTGAGCGGTTGAACGACTCAATTGACGAGTTTGTACATGCGAATCCTTCGGGTCTATTAAAAATTTGCCATCTCTTAAATGGTCCCGTTAGCCACTGGTTTTTAACATTAAAGTAAAAATCTTGACAGTTTTCTTTAGAAAACTCTTTAAATTCTCTAAAATTTCGCTTCATATCTTTTAAGTCAATTGAGTAATGCATTTTTCTCAGAAATTTTTTGCATTGAACTGCAAAATCTGTATTTAATTTGCCATATTCTTTCCTACAGTTAAAAATAACGTGAAAGTCGCACATTAATAATTTACAATCCACAAATAGCTTTGACAAAGCATTAAATGAGGCAAGCCAGGCATCTTGCATAGTCCGGATCAAATTCGGTATCTAGTAAAACTGACAAGTTAATAATTGGGAATTGTCCCCGGATTTGGACGTGCTGGGATATAAATCTTTTAAATTTAAATAGACGAGTCAATTTTAATTTTTTTATCCTCGTCAATGTCATTGAGGGAGTCATTTAGTTCCATTTTCCCTCTTTTTTCTTTTGGCTTTTTGGTTTTTTTATATTTCCTTTTGACTGAATAGCTTTTAGCTACTTTAGTCCTTAAATTCATTTTTTTTAAATTTTAAATAAACAGATTTTTTTTCCAAATGTGCGTTAAAATAAAATTAATGTGCGTTTGAAATTTTTATATAATGTTAGTACATGTGCGTTGAAATTATTTCAAAAATGTGCGGTAGCAAGTTTTTAGTGCGTTGTTCAGTAAATGTCTGTTTAAAAAAAGATTTGTGCGACGGAATTTTTTGAATGTGCGTTAAAATTTTTTTATGTGCGGTGGTTAGGCACACCCTTACGGAAATTAACGTAAAAAAAGTGTGAGGCGGACCATGAGGCGGCTTACAGGTTGAACTAATTTTTTTTTTCAAATGAAAGCTGAGGCCAAATAACATAAAAAATATCTGTCCTTTACTTAAAATATTATTTTCTAAAATAATTTGTATTCATGCTTCTTTGCACTATACAGGTATTTTAACACATTTTTTATCATTAATAGCTGATAAAATAAAAATTAATTTTTCTAAAAAACTTATACATTTTTCAAACTGGAGGGTTTTAACTATTTCTTTAAACTATTCTTGAATTAGATTAAGTCTAAATTTTGTCTCACATTAGCTATTTAAGTAATTTTTTGTATAATTAATTTTTTATCTCTTTTTGATTTTTTATAGTTTATGTTTTTTTTCTCTCATTGTATAAACTAAAATTGGTAAAATTGACTATTTGTTTTTTTCTACCTCACTCTTTTTCGATTTACGCATTTTTACGTCAAATTAGCAATAAAAGTCAGATTATAGCACCACTGTAAATTTATTTTTTTTAAAAAAAATGACAAAATATTTTGTGATACATCTGCTGCCAGTCCACTGAACATGATTGAATCGATGGCAAATTACCAAATAACCACATTTAAAAAATAAAATATAAAAATAAAAAAGCCAATATTGAAAATCAAATTTTAATTTTTTAATTATAAATTTAATAATTTAAAAAAAAACAATTATTTTCGTTTAAGACGAACAACTTTTTTATTAAAATCACTTAATAACAAATTAATCGATTGAGATTTAACAGCCTTAGGCGTTTTTACAGGTGCGCTTGCCTCACCTGTACTCATGGCATTCAAATCTTCCAGAGACTCATTTTTTAAAGCTTCTGAGCCAACAAAGTCTATCTTGTCTATTTTGTCAATTAAATCGTCCTTTTCCCTGCTAAACCCTTCGTTTTGAACATAAAATTTCGGTCTTTGGGCCTCATCCTCTTCATTGTTGGAGCCCAGCTCGCTTTTAATCTCCCTCTGAACCAAACTCAGTCTAGAGTCAGTTTTTCTAAAGTCTCCGGAAGAAAAAAATTTCTTTTTAACCACGGGCTCAGACGCGTTCACCTTGTTAAACAAAAGAACTGAATTGTTGCTGAGACCAACATTTGCTTTGCCAATTGGCAGCAATTTTCTGTGACCTAATCTTGACTCAACGTTTTCAACCACTTCCCCAGTTGCCACACTCTGTCCACTTTTCATGCTCAGCGACAAACTTTTTTTCATCCTTGTCTTTTCCTCTGGGCCCACTTCGCCTTCAACACTGCACCTCTGCGGCCTCATCTTCAGCACAGGCTTTGCCAACTGTACCAGCCTCACCGGCTTAGTGGCCTTGCTCTTCACCGCAGGCTTCTTAGTGCTCATCAAGCTCGATTGATTGTTGCTCACAATTCCTCCTCCATTCTTGGACCTAATGTAAAACTTGATCCAATTGCGGATGGTTTCCAGATTGCCAAAGCTGGTATTGTTCACTCTGGTGTGCGGATTGGCCTCTGATATGTCGAGGGCGGCAATGGCCAGAGCTTTGCCCACGTCGGCATAGTGTTCTGTTTGAAATTTTGGCGGCAGGTCTGTGTGCAATGGCGGACTAATGGTGCCAAGGCGAGGATTGCAATTGGCCGCCGCAGAAATAGTGTTCATGGTTCGACCTGAGGCGTACGAACACTCCAGAGTGTAGCTGTGGATCAGGCCCAGAATTTTGTACATTGCCACACGGCCACTGCCCTCCTTGGACAAGCCTTCCCGTTTGTCCTTCATAAACATGTTTTTGACAGAAAAATTGGATCCCTCAAAGTCAAAGTGTTGGCTGTTCATGGAGACCAGCTTGGCAAAGAGCACATTTTCAATTTGGTACAGTTCGTTGTCAATTGAGTTTCCGTAGATGAAGCAGCCGCGTTTGGCGGCATGGCCGTGCAGGTCAACATAAAAGGCTACTCCGCTCCACAGAGGGTTGATCAGTGTTAGCTGAGGGTCATTCAAATGGGCCGCCTTTGGATTCGGCCTGAGCTCATCGGACAAGGCGTCCTCTTCATCTGAATTTTCATTTCCAATCTCAAGCGACTTGCTGTGCTTTAGTTTTTTTGGCGCCAAATCGTTTTGACAGCTGGTCACAAACGATCTTGACCTGGTCAAGTTGGTTGTTGCCAAAATTGGCTCCGAGTTAAACATGGCCGATGAGGACATGAATTTTTCGGAGCTTTTTTTTCTGTCATCATGGTCAAGTTTGAACAGATGGTCAAAGGAGAGGCCGTCGTGCTGCTTGCTGGTGCGATTGGTCACGTGATGGTAGACCAGCAGGCTTTTGACAGCATATATGCTTGGGTGTCTGTCAAAGTGGGGCTCTTTGTACACCCGGTTTAGATTGACTCCGCGCTGATCGGTGCGGTAGTGGCCTCGGCAAACACCGTCCGGATTCAGCATGGGAATCAATTTGAAGACAAAGTTTTTTCTCAATATTTTTGACCTAGGGTCGTCTTTTCTGAGGATGAACTCCAAAAAACCATTGAAGACAAACGAGGCCGGTGTTTCGCCTGGGTGCACACGGCTCGATATTACATACACTCTTTTGTTGTCAAATTTGAGGCATCGCGGGTTAACTGCTGCTTGGCATTTTGGAAACAAGTATTCCGGATCGAATCTGGGCTCGCTTTCAAATGTCAAATCGTTGCAAGCGCTCACTGTCACCAAATCAATGCGCCGTTTGTCCAGCGAATGGCACAGCAGCTCGCGGTGGTAGTAGATGGTGTCGTCATTGCTTAAAAAAAATTTTACTTCAAATCTGTTCTGAAAAGAGAAAGAAAAATTATTAAAGAATTGTTAAAGAGAATTCTTCAAAAATTGTTCTCGTAAATATAGATGACCCTAGAACCTGGAATATAATAGAGGTAAATTATTTTTTTAATTTTAGGTTTCTTTATTTTTTTTTTCAAAAATCAAATTAAATATTGTGACCATTAAAATTTTTTCTAAAGAAGATTTAAAAAAAAAATTTTGTTCATAGAATTAAATTATTTTTTCTCAAATAAATATTGAGACCAACTGGTCTATAAATTAAATGGTGTTTTTTTTTCGATAAAATATAAGACCGGCTGGTCATGAAATTGATCAGCCCCAAAACTTTTTTAAAATGTGGAACCGGAACCACCTATATTCCTTATTTTGAAAAGTCCTGGGGGGATCAATCAAAACATAGTTAAAAAATATAGAAATGTCAATATACAGGAAAATAAAATAAAGAATTAAATATTTTCAACTAAAAATTTTACTCTTTAATTAATATAATTAATTAATTATATGAAAATAAACAAGTAATACTATTAATATGCAATTCAATTATTTTTGATTTTTTTCTAATTGAACTTTATTTTTTTAAATCTCTTCCGAGGACAAAAATCCGGAACAAAAACCGAAAAATGCGGAACCAAAATCTTTGATTTAAAACTTTTAATGAGGAACCGGAACCACCTATATTACGGAACCATATTTTGAAAAGTTCTTGGGGGGATCAATCAAAACATAGAAAAAAGATATATAGAAGGCAAAATATATAGAATGAAAAATATAGAATTTTTTAAAATATAGAAAAATAAAATAAATAATTAAATATTTTCAACTAAAAATTTTACTCTTTAATTAATACAATTAATTAATTATCTAAAAATAAACAAGTAGTACTACAGTACAATTTGAAACTAACTTGTACATTTCTTTTCCTCGACTTCTCTTCATCAACTCTTCCTCAACTTTTCCTTTAGAAAGAGTTGAAGAGTTGAAGAGTCGAGGAAAGGAAAAGTTGAAGAAGAGTCGAGGAAGAGTTGAGGAACAAAATGCGTACAAGTTATTTTTAATTTGTACTGTATTAATATGCAATTCAATTGTTTTTGATTCGTATTATTTTGATTTTTTGATTTTTTTCTAATTAAGCTTAATTTTTTTAAATTTTATCCAAGAATAAGAACTCGGAATAAATCCCAAAAAATGCGGAACCAAAATCTTTCATTTAAAACTTTTTTAAAATGTGGAAACGGAACCATATTTTGAAAAGTCCGGGGCCATTGTAAATAATATTAGATTGTTTAATAAGATTTTTTGTCGATTTTTGAATGAAAAAATTTCATTCAAGATTAAACTTTTTTATACAATGTTATACATCATTTGAAATGAAGGAATGAGGACGACCCGAGGCGATCAACCAGACAGCTTGCTTAAGAAATGTTTGTAATAAATGGCACCGTTTGGAATAGATTAAAACCATTAGGGAAAATTCAAAAGGCCGGTAAATGGGTCCCACACAAACTCTCAGAAATCAATATTGCTTAACGATTGAACATTTTTTTTCTCTCTTGTTGTTGACTTTTATAGGCCACATGCTGCAAAAACGACTCGGATCACGATAGAGAATCTAGGCTGGGAAGTCTTATCTCACCCATCTTAATCATCAGACTTGGCTCCTTCAGATTACCATTTGTTCCGATCCATGCAGCACTTCCTCAGTGAAAAAAGTTACTCAGACTTGGAAGAAATCAAAAAAGACATCAGTTAATATCTCATCTCATAACCAGCCAGCCACGAGCAAGGGATCAAAATGCTGCCATTTGAAATTTTCTCCTTAGATTCAAGATGGAAGATGTGTTTTTCTAGCGAAGGAAATTATTTTAATGTCTAATTATATTTTATTTTATTTTTTAATGAATAAATAAGGTCTCGAAAAAAACAAAAAAACTAATTAAACAGCCTAATAATATGGAAATTTTTCATTTTTAAGTAGTTCAAAAAAAAATTTCTAAGACATACTAGAAAGAAAAAATGAAATTTTTTTTACATCTAAATGAATTATTTTGTTTCTGTGTAACATTTTTATGAATTTAAAATTTTTAATTAAATTTTTTAACGTTTTTAATTTTACTTGGTTATATATTTTTAATTTTTTAATCATTAAATTCCTGACCTCTAAATGATAGTTCTTTGTACCCAGTTTTTTTGGTCCAAGTCATAATTATGACTTAAATTTTTTTGACTTAACTTAAAACTGTGACTTAAAAACAAGTCTGGTTGGACACCGAGTGCAAACAAGTAAACATTTTTGAATACAATCATAAATATCTGTGATAATTAATATTTTAATGTGACAATCAGTTTAATGAAAGATAATTAATTTATCTTTATGACTGAAAATACATTTTTATGAGACTTAATATATTTATAGGATTCTTGATTTATTTACAAGACATATTAAGCTGAAAATTAATTTTTTTGTGATCTTTTTATGGGACATTTTATTAAATATGTGACAGGATGATTAATAATTAAACATTCTAAAAGAAAATTTTACAAAAAATATTTAAATAATAGAGTTCTGTTTATTTATTTTTAACGTTTCTCAATTTTAAATTTTTATCTAATTAATATTGAAAATGTAAACCTAATATTTTTTAATGAGCGAGCCAAATTTAATTTTACCCCCTTCAATCATTTCCATAAATTACCACATTTCGGGCAATTATAGGATATTTCTGTTGCTCAAGACATTTTTGATTAAATATTGAGTTTCACGGGAAGATAACTTAGGCTGTAATGACTTAATTTTACACAAAATAATAGGGTTGTTAATTGAAGTGGATTTCAAATTTTTGAAGTTTTTGAGAAAACTTCAAGTTTATTTTTCAACACTTCGAAATTTTTTGACAAAGGAAAATTGAAATAGAAATATTAAATATGAAGTGAAATTTTAAAAATTTATTTTCTAATTAAAATTGACAAATACAAAATAAATGCAAATATCTACATTTAATAAATTTAATAGATAATTTTAAAATTTTTGAAATGCTTTCTGATTTAACAAATACGCCTACTAGCCAGACGGATTCAACTCCGGTCTCAACATTGAAAAGGCGCAAAAAAATAGAACCAAGATCGTGGGTTTGGCAAAGCCGAAATCTTGTCAAAATAAATGAATCGTCTGCCAAGTGTAATATATGTCAACAAGTGATAACTTTTTATAACAGTTCAACAACTGAGTTGGTTAAACATTTAGCCGAAAAACATAAAATTTCAAAATTATCACATGAAAATATTAGACCATTCTTCAAAATTTAAAACTTCGAAATTTTTTTGTATTCGAAATTATTTAAAATAATAAAAATAAATATTGAAACTCAATTTTTTCAAAACTAAATTTAATTTCATTGAAGAATTTATTTCAATTTAAAATTTTAAAATTTCAAAGTTCTTAATTCTACCTGAAGTCGAAAAGTATGAAAAAATTTCGAAGTTTTGAAACTTCAAATAACAACCCTACATAATAATAATAAAAATAATTTGTCTTAATTAAGGTAACTAAATTTGAAATTTCCTCCTTAGATTCAAGATTAAAATTCTGCTGGGATCAAATAAGAGCACTTTAACTCAAACCAAACCAATCTAATTCCAATTTAGACTGTTTGTTAAATTTCTTTTTAAAAGCGATTTTGAACTTATCGTACTTATTTTTTAATTGATTAACTGAACTAGAATTCATCGCTTCCTCAGGAAGCTTCTTCAACCCACTTACTACTCTATTGTTAAAAAAGGTGGTCCCTCTGACTTTAATTTTTAATGGTCTGCCCAGATAGTCTCCTTTTGTGTCCTCTGATTCCCTGATGAAGATTTCGAGTAACATCTGACAGGAAGATTTGTCCATTTTGATTGATACCACTTTGGAATTTAAATAATATGACCAAGTCACCAAGTCTCTTTCTCTTCTTTCGCTAAGCGTAGTCAAACCTAGAACTGCTATATTCCAAATTACGTATTCTTTGACTTAAAATTATATATTCCTTGAAATCAAATGAACTTCAGTATCAGATGAAATATCTGACATTTCCTTATTTGGATTTACGATAAAAAATTATATGCATCTAAAATTTAACACCTAATGTGAAAATTATTAATTAAAATAAAAATTTTGTTATCTTGCTTTTGAAAAAGATATCGCTAGCAATAATAAAAAGTTGTCATTACTGATATCCAAATTGATGGATAAAATTTTAGTTATTGGTCATGGTAACACAACCTTTAGGGTACCTAAATAGAACTAATTTTGTTATCACCTGAAAGCATTTCGGGCAAGACCCATATCATCAATTTTGAGTAAAAGTCAATAGAAAAAATTTCAATTAAATGTTTTAATTGTCATCTAGAAGGAAACATTTAATTTAATTGTTCTATATAATTAATTTTACATAGAACTAAAAAATATTAAAGGATATTTTTTTAATTAAATATAACTTTTAACTATTAATTATCAATAAGAATAATTAACAGGGATAAATCTTTACCCAGTTAATTAGAATTCGATGTAGCATCAATGGAAAAAAAATATTTACATCGATGTTTCGTCGATGAGGAGTGAGCAGATTCATAATGTTTCATCGATGAAAAATAAAAATTTCATTTATTTAAAATAATTTTTTATTTTTTTTTTGAGAAATTATAGTTTTGTGAAATTTAGTACAATAAAACA
>QEOQ01000238.1:910247-926835 GCA_010279815.1 Brachionus plicatilis
TTTTAGAAAAATTTTAAGGTTTAGCCTATTCCCACTATTCGATTCAGCACATGTTCAAGAATATATGAGCATCTATGAGAATATTTCAGAATTTAATGATATGTTCTTTTAGGCCTTAAAGGGTTAAACAGATTTATCCCGATTAGTCAAAAAATCACACAATTACTCCAAATATTATTTTTTTTTAACCCATTAAGCCGTATAAGACTATAATTATGTAGTGACGTTTTTTTTTCTAAGAAATAAAAATATATTTACTCTCTCTCGGTCTCATAAAATTTTCTCTTATCAAAAAAAGTATTTATTTCAAAAAATTGAAACAAAAAATAAAATTTTTAAAAGTAAGCTAAATACGTCACAAAATTGAAAAATTCAATCTTAAAAAAAAGCATACACTGATCAAGATAAAAAAAAAGTAAACAATGATGTTAGACCAGAAAGTTGCTACTTTAATTGTTCAAAAGGTTGATGGATGGAACCACAGCATTTTTTCATTGTTCCAAAAAGTTCTTGTTACTTACTGTGAATCAATAGAGGGGTCTAAATTATTGATACTTGGTGGCCATACTTCACACATAAATTCTGCTTTAAAGAATTTTTTTGTGATGGTTGCGATGATTAAACCTTCGTTTTTCCTCTTTTATTTAATTTTCTTTTAAGCTTACTCTTGTTATAAAATTTTTTTATTTTTTTTTAGAATAAACCGACTGACTTTAAACTAAGAGTAAACGCAAAACTTTGATTTTATTCCTAGAATAATTTCGAATTTATTTTGTAATAAACTTAAAAAATTGTAGATATAAGTAAAAATTAAGAGTAAAAATTAAATTCGATTAAAAATTAAAAATTATTAAATCGATTTTTTTAATTAATTTTAATTTTAATTTTTGATTTTTAATCAAATTTAATTTTTACTCTTAGAATAAATACAAAAATTAGAATAAAGTTTAATTTTTATTTTTTTTTAGAATAAACCGACTGACTTTAAACTAAGAGTAAACGCAATTATAAACTATTAATTAATAAAATTCTACTAAGAATCTTAAATGGTTCTGTTTAACAGGATTTAATCAAAAATCAAAAAAATTCCAAAAAAAAAGCTTGTGACAAAACTCAGCTACCAAATTTTAAGCTTAATTTTATATTCAAAAAATTAAATTGCAGTTCTAGATATTAAAAATATTAATTTTTAAGATCATAAAATTAACCTTTAAAATCAAGTCAGCAAGGTCACAAAATTTACCAGCCCAGATTTTTTATTTTTTTAAATTTTTTTCAAAATTAAATAAAAAATTTCGTTAATTTTTTTTTATTTATCTAAACACTGTTCCGATAAATTATTTTTTTTAATCTTTGAATTAATTTTAATGGTTTTAATTTAACATACTTTACATGTTATGAAGATTAAAAATATAAAACAATTACGTCCTTTTGTTAAAATTAAATAATCAACCCATTGATATAAACTTTTTTCAAATTTTTTATTTCAAAAGTATCTGTGTTAAGCATTCAAAATTAAAAATGAAATTCAAATATTAAATTCCCAATAAGTTTTAAAATGAAAAGATCGATATTTCCTATCAATATTTTTGTAATAAAAAAATTCAATTTAAATTATTGATGATTTGTACTGAGTTTGTGGATAAATATTAGTCAAAAATCTGCAAATTTTTTTTTACTTTGAAAAAAAAATGCTGTTTTTTGTTAATTTTTTCCTCTAGAAAAAAAATAAAATAAAAAAAATTACCAGTCTTCGGGCTTAAGGTGTTTACAATACTCAAACTGTTTGTCATACTCCGAAAGCATTGCTTGGCAATCTTCGTAAGAATGTGGATAGCAAAAGGCAAAATAAGTAACCGAGTCTTTTCGATCTGAGAATCTGTGGATAAAAGACATAAAAAACTGGTTGTCTATTGTCTGCCAAGTAGGCTTAATGTATGTGCGGGACCATTTTTCGTGACCAGGCACAGTCTTGAACACAGGAAGCATGCCCATTTCGAAAAGCCGGCCTTGCCTGTTAAGATTCATGAGATTAAACTTGATAAACTTTCCATGACCACCACGTACCCCAAAATAAAACCATGTGCGATTCGGGTTCGGACCTGCCGGAGTTCCCTCACAGTCCGGACGTGTCCACACATTGAATTCAATGTCAAACTTCTGCTGAATTGGCTGCACTGGATTAGCTTGTTCGCCACTTTCGACTTGATTCAAATTTTGGTTTGCTGGCTGACTTTGACTGCTCGATTTTGGCACTTTTTCATATCGGGCCATGTTTCCCGAATCAAAGTCTGCAAACAGAACGATCTGAGAATCGTCCATTGTGGTCAAGCTAGAAATTTTCTATTTTTTTGGCTCAACAAAAAAAAATAAAAAAGTCTAAAACATGAAAATTATTTTTTTTTTTTATTTTTTAAATTCTCTTGTATATGCACTTAGTTACCAATAGCTGTTTACGTTTTGTTATTCCAGATAGTGAAGTTTAAAGTTTCCCTGGATTTAAAATTGTCACTATTACTCAATACTTGATACTTTGTCAAGATCGCTTGGTTTTTCCGAGAAATTTTCAAATGTGTTTTCAAGCTACTTATGCTTTACCTGAGACTCTAAGCCGATTTAGACCACTTTTTGCCTAACAACCGATTTAGACCAAACTTAGGGTTTTACAATTACATATGGTCACGATAGTGATTAGAGGCATTAAAGCCAAGGCTAAAGAAGACCCTTAGTTAAATTGAAAAAAATGCGGGAAGCATTAAGAAAAAATAAATAATTAACACTTTATTGTTTAAAAAACGCTCAAAATTTAAATCAACAAAGGTATGTGTTTATTTTGAGGGATAAAAATTGAATTTTTTATTTTTCATTTTTTATTTGGTTTGGCTTTTAAAAGTCCCCGAACTGTGTTTTTTATTAAAAAGCTTTTGAGATTTAAATGATGTCAACAATTAGCTCAAAAATATGGTCTTAAATTTAATTTAAAATCTCGAGTCTCTTAAGACTGGAAAAGAACTCGAGGTAATTCAAGGAGAATTAATGCTGAGATTAAAGCTCGGATTGAAAATTAACAATAACGCTTTGTTATTTGGAAATTTTTTTTGTTTTAATCAATGAAAAATATTAAAATTAAATTTTAATTTTAAATTAGAAATTTTTTATGAATATTTTAAAATAACTATTTTGAAAATTTAATCATAGCAAAAATAGCTGATTTTAAAATTGTTTGTTTGAATAAGAAAATTTAAAGTAAATTGCACAGATTAAAATAAAAAAGCAAATAAATCAAAAAATCTTTAAGTAAATCATTAAATTATTCGCCAAAAAAATAAAATTTTACCACTATAAAAAAATTTAATTTAAAAAAAAATATTTTTTGTAACAAAAAATTTTGTAATCTGTAGTGATAATTCGGGTCTTGTCACCTCTACGGACAATTGTCCCGGACAATTGATAAAATGTAAATTTGCGGACAATTTTTTTTTGTTTAAGATTTACCTGTAAATATACGGACAATGAGAAAATTCGTTTGTCTATCGGATTCAAAGAAGAAAAAGATCTTCAACACAATGAACATGACTGTTTCTTCTTGAATTTAAAATTTTTTTTTATTTTGCTTCATTCTTATTATTTTTTAATTTGTTCAAAAATCTTTAAATATATTTAGCTTATTAAAAATTTAATATTCCATACTATAAAATTTTGGATAACAGATTCTGAATAAACGTCCTGAAAATAACCAACAAATATATACAGTCGAACCTGGATATAATGAGCAAGTCCGGCGAAAATTCTCCTGCTCGTTATATCGAAACTCGTCGTATCGAAATCCCATTAAAAAAGATGGACAAAAAATTTTTTGTTTCTTAAATTTCATTAAACAAATATAAACAAATGGTTAACAAAAATAAAAATTATTTGAAAAAATCAGAAATAGATTTTTGTTTTGTATTGCATTTTTCAATTACAATATTTTCAATATTAGATAAAAAATCAACTATGTTTGGATAATCTTCCTTTTTATTCAAAAAAAAAATTTTAGATCATTATTCGATCAATTGCATCTTTCTAACTAATAGCTGTTTTTTCTGATTTAGAAATTCGATATCTGAATCACTTTCAACATTGTCCTCTGTGAGTTGACAATTTCGAGATCAGATAAAGAACCTCTTGCTTCCAAATTTGACCATTAACTGTCACATTATTATAGTTATATTGGAACTTTTTCAAACCAAAACAACACTTATTTATCGACATCATCGTAACTGGATAATTTAATTCTTTTTTTTTAGGACCGCATAAGTTTTTTTCATAATGCTCTAAAACTTTTGCCTTTGAGGATAGAATCGTCGATATTGTCGATGTGCTGGTTCCATATTCTTTTGCGAGTGAAGTGGTAGTTACTTTTTGATTGCTATAATTATTTATCATTTCGAGTTTAGTCTCAAGCGAGATACACTTTCTTCTTTTTTCAGCTTTTTTTTTAGACATTTTTGAATAAAACTACTATCAATAATTCCTGTAAATTTATAATGACTAAAGACAATGAGTTTATTGTTTTTTTTTCATTATTAAAGTCTGAAAAAAAAATTTCTTGCTCCTTATTTAAAGTTTTTTTTCTTAAAAAAATAATTAAGCGGTTTTTTTGAAACAGCTCGTTCCAACAAGTTTTCGTTACATCGAAACTCGTTGTATCGAAATAATTTTTGTATCTTTTTCTATTGCTCGAAATCGGTTCCGGTAATACAGCTCGTTATATGGGGTCTTGTTTTATCGAGGTTTGACTGTATGCAAATAAACGAATCACACTTAAAATCTTTAAAATAGCAAAATAATCCTTATTAAATTATTATTTTGAGCTTTTTTTTTAACTTCCATATTTTTAGAATTTAAAAGTTAATATTAAAAATAACTGACGCAAACACTTTGTACAGGACTGCATATCAAATTAACAAGTATTAAAATAAGACATTTAAAATAATAATATCAAAATAACCAAAAAAAAAAATAACAATTGTCAAAACAACTAATTGAAAATAGAGTGTATCAAAATAACATCACTTTTAAATATTGTTCAAAATAACAAATAAATTAAAATCAAATCAAAATAACATAATACTAATTAAAAATTACGAATGGAGAGTTTGACTCAATCTATTAATTCTTTAACACTTAATGAGCCTGTTTAAGCTTTTATTACATTATCACAGAAAAAAGGAAAACTTTTTTTTAATGGAAGGAAAAAGAGCTCGAGCTCAAGCCTTTTAAAATTATTAATAAACTATTGAAAAGGAAAACAATTAATTCTTTTTTTCTTTTTTTAATTTTGTAAAATTCTTAAATTAAAATATTAAAAAATTTTATTTGTATTAAATAAATGAAGTGTTAATCAGTCGATTACGATAAGGGCGCAAGCCTGTTGATTAACCTTGAAATTGAATTTTTTTAAAAAAAACTAATTTGCTGTTTCTATTGATTAAACTATTTACTTTTTTTATGTCATTTTAATAAAGATATTTTGATACTATTATTTTGATTAAGTCATTTTGACACTTGTCATTTTAATGTAATGTTTTTTTTAATCTTGTTATTTTGAAACAGTGTCAATTTGATACATTTATTTTAATAACTGGTATTTTGATAATTTACCTTGTACATAATCTAAAATTTCATAGGATAAATTCCATTTTTTTTAAATTTTTTAATAGTTAAAATCTTCTTTTCTAAGAAAAATGTTTTAGAAATTTTGTTTGTATTTAAAAATTTTATATTATAAAAAAACTCTTTAAGATGTAGCAAGTTATTTTTTATTTAAACTAAAGCAAGCTATTTAAAATTTTTCTATAAAGAATATCTAAGTGGAGATGTACTATCAACATTGAGAGATTTTTTATCAGGGATTTCATTCGCAAAAGTTTTGCGTACAATTACTTTTGTAGAAAATGCTTTTTCTTTATTGAGAAAAGTGATTGTGAGTATAATATATTAATTTATAATTTATCAATAAATATATATTAATATTAATATTAATAATTTATTAATATAAAATAAAGCATTTTAATTTTTTTTAAATTTATTAATTTTTTTTTAATTTTAATAAAGCATTTAAATTTTTTTTAAATTTATTTTTTAGCCGAAAGCATTTTGGGGTATTGTTATATTCAAATACAAATCGAACAAAAATTCTTCCTTTTTTGATGAATTAAAAATAAAGTTAATAAAATATACTTTAAAAAATACTGCAACAAAGTGCGACATACTTTGTTGCACCTTTATTGCCAAAAATATTTTTTCTTAATTTCTTAATAATTTTTTGTTTTAATAAGACAAAAAATTATATATCAAAGATTCAAATTGATTATTGGTTTAATTTACTAAAAAAAGAAAACAATGATTTTATTTCAGGCAATAAAGGTGTAACAAAGTATGTCGCACTTTGTTGCAGTATTTTTTAAATTATATTTTATTAACTTTATTTTTGGAACGATTTTTTTAAAATTTACTAAATTTAATGTAAAATGAATATCCTTGCCGACTAAAATGAACGTGAAAATACGTAATCCTGCGTAATTTTAGCAAGCCTGGCCTTTGTGTAGAAGCACTGAAACAAAATTTCATTCAACCATAATAAATTTTGAAAAAAAATAATTTGTTAACTTATTTCTTAAAAAAAAAACCAAGTATACTCATGGAAAAAAATAATATTTTTGTTGAAATAAATAAATTGTTGCATAGTAAAAATGAATTTGTATAGCTTGGTGCTCCTTAGTGCATCCTCACGTCTTTCCATATTCATAATACAGGTATTCTAACTTTATTTTTTGTATCAATACAATATTTCGATACATTGTCCATAAATGCCAAAAATTTTCACCATTCATGACCTTGACTTGTTCGACGATGAAGACCCTGACGAACACGCACTGCCATTTCCGAGCCCAGTGCAGTCCGGCTCAGGTTCTGGCACCAAAAAACCAAACCTGAACATTGACGCCCCTCTCAGCTCTAATTTGAATGACCCGACCTGGGAGCTGATTGATCCTTGTCCTGACATCCGCGCCATGTTCCTCGAATTCGACAAACTCTACTTCTGGAACCGCCTGGGCTCCTGCATTGTCGAGTGGTCAAAGCGCATGACCATCTGCGCTGGCATTTTCTATCTGCGCGAGGGCGGCATCATTCGCCTAAGCGAGCCCCTGCTCAAGTACCGGCCTCGCGCCGACCTGGTCCAGACTCTGCTCCACGAAATGATCCATGCCTATCTGTACCTAACCAGGAACTTCAAGGACCGCGGCGAGCACGGCGACGAGTTCAAGAGTCACATGAACCGCATCAACAAGCTGGCCAACACAAACATCACCATTTACCACTCGTTCCATGACGAGGTCCGACACGCCAGGCAACATGTGTGGCGGTGCAATGGTCCATGCCAGAAGATGGCGCCGTTCTACGGCTTTGTCAAGCGCTCAATGAACCGAGCGCCAGGCAAAAATGACACATGGTGGGCCTCTCATGCTGCCAAATGCAATGGAACATTTGACAAAGTGTCCGAGCCCGAGGATTTCAGCAAAAAAGCAAACAAAAAAGAAAGAATGGATGAGAAAAAAATTGACAAGTCTGTCAAATTTGAGAGTGAAAAAGGTGAAAAAAGTTTTGTTGCCAAAAAACGTAAGCACGAAGCAGACACTGGGTCGGTGAAAAAAATTGACTCTTTTTTTAAAAAAAGAGACAGTGACATTATTGTTTTGGACGATGATGTCAAGATTGGTAAAGAAGAAGTGATTACTCTTGACAATTTTGTCCAATGTCCCATTTGTTTTAATAAATTTGCTCCTAATTTAATTGATTCTCATGTAAATCAGCATTTTTAAGTCAAGAATTTTTTTTTTTTTTTTTTTAAAAAATTTTTTTATAAAAAAAAATTGTATCGAAATATTAAACAGAGTTGATTATCATTTATTTGCCATAGTATAAATTTTCTAATAAAAAAATGATATAAAACTCAATTTTTTATTTTATATTTAAATTAAATTAAAATTTTTTAAGTTTATCTCAAATCGTTTGATCGAGGATCATCAAGCAGACGCCTTCAATCCGCCCATAAATTCCGTGACATTGGTAGATTTTTTTTTGAGTGGCTTCAGCAATTGGGATGCAAAGCATTTTTTGCACATTGCCCAGCATGGATACATATTTGAGCACAGTGGTGCATTCTTTCCACTCTATCCATTCTCTATCCGCTTGCTGGCCAATTTAATTGGAGATCATCTTCTATCAGGTTGTATCCTCAACTTTACATTTTTTACCATCTCTACCATCTATTTGTACAAATTGACCTTAATTGTGTTTCAAGATGACCGAATTGGTTTATTCACCGTTTGGTCCTTTCTACTAAATCCAGCTAATGTATTTTTTTCCTCATGCTATACAGAAAGCTTGTACTCAATGTTAACTTTTATGGGTCTTTTTTATATACTTACCAAAATGGAATATTTTGGTCTGATTGCATTTTTTTTATCAGCATTGACAAGATCAAACGGCTTGTTAAACTTTGGATACCTTGCATTTGCCAATGTGAGGAATTTTTTGAATTCAGAGCGCTCAATAAAAGGTTTTTTTTGCACCACGATTAAATTGGCAGTCCAATTTGGAATCATGTCAAGCGCTTTTTTAGCCTTTCAATTTTATTTATATAAAATTTTTTGTCAAAGCATCAGCAAAGGTTTAATAGAAGAAAATTTATACTCTTATGCCAGAGAGAATGGATTTAAGATTTTTTATGATATGCCTAAAAGTGACTGGTGCTTCAAAACACTGCCATTTTCATACTCCTACATTCAGTCTGTTTATTGGAAAGTCGGATTTTTGCAATACTGGCACTGGAAGCAAATACCGAATTTTGTGCTAGCAGCACCTATTGTATGGCTATGTGTCAAAAGCATTGTTGGTTTTGTGAGCAAAATGGAAAGTGGTCGTTTTTACAACTTGCTAGGTTTAATTGATAACTCTGATAAAATCAATCTTCATCCTTTTGTCGTTCATTCAATCTTTTTGCTGGTGACTTCACTTTTTTTTATGCATGTCCAAGTATTCATTTAATTTAAAAAAAATTAAAAAAAAAATTTTTTTAATTTTATAAGGTTTCTACTAGGTTTATATGCTCGTCGAACCCTTTGATTTACTGGTGGTTAGCATCAATTTTGCGGGAAAAGGTACAAGATAAAGAGCTGAGTTTTGGTTTTGTATGGAACAAAATAAGACATGACAAAAATTTAAAATTTGTATTTTATTACTTTGTTTCGTATTCTCTTATAGGGACTTTTTTATTTTCAAATTATCTTCCTTTTACATAAGATAAGTTGGATATAGACCGCTGTGAAATTGACAAATTGATCAAATGTAAATTAAAAATCAAACTTTATTTTTTTAAATTGAAATAAAATAGTTGTCTTAATCAATTTTTTATTAATAAATAGCTTAACTTCACTAAGTATGATTTGATTAATTAATTTGGAAAAATAAATTTAATTTTTAAACTAAAGAAAAAATTATTAAAATTACATTTAAAACGTTTGATAGAATCATTACTTGATTTATTTAAAATTTTTTGAATTAATTTTTACTATAAGATTTCACATAATTTTATTGAATTTTCTAAAATCTTAATTTAAAAATTTTTAAATTAATAATAATAACAATAATAATAATATGAGTTACAACAGACAATAGCCTGTATTAGACGCAAGAATAAGAGTCTCACTATGGTAGCTAAAACGAGTTACCAAACATATGTTAAATAAACTAAAAAGAGTAAGTTTTGTTGAACTGTAGTTGATCTGACGTTAAAAAAATCATCTTGTTTCTTTTTAAAATTGTCTTTTGATGTTGCTGCTAATATGTAAGCTGATAATTTATTCCAGTTATCTAATATTCGATTTAAAATGAAATGCTCTATGAGACTTGACCAAGTGTATTGCTATGCTTTTGACCACGAATGTGACCAGCAGGTCCGTTCGAAAACAATGAACTCATTAGTTTACTCGGATTATGCCAGTCCACTTTGCTATATCCTTTACTAATCTTGAAATATTCGATAAGATCACCTCTCTCTCCTCGTTTTTAGGGTGGTAAGTCCTAGTTTTTTAAGCCTCTCTTCATTGATGAGGTGACAGATGGACAAGCTTCGTTGCACTCGTCTGAACTTTTTCCAAAATTGATGTCCTTCTTTGTATAGGAACACGAGAATGCGATCGCGTATTCCAGGTGAGTTCAAACAAGCGCAACATAAAGTTTCGCTAAAAGTTTTACTCAACTGTCCCAATACCATAGTGACTCTATTACCTGCTAGTGTTGCTTGGTGATTCCATTTTAGATTCGGGCATAGCACGATTCCAAGATCACGTTTTTTATCAGCCATTTCGAGTGCCTTACTGTTGATTGACAGGCTAACACTAAAATGTTTATTGTTTATAACCATAGCCTAACATCTTTCCTCGTTGAATTCCATTAGCCAATCATTTGCCCAATGGCTAAGCGAGTTTATGTCTTGTTAAAGGTTGATCAAATCTAATGGGTTCTTTATAACAGAAATTAACTTGGTGTCGTCTTCGAATAGCTCGCAAAAATATTTAATCATTGCTAAGTCTTCTTTGTATTTTATTCGTTTTCTGTGCCCATTTCTGAAACGTTTTTTGTACATTTTATAGTTAAAATTCGAAAACTTATCGTTATAACCACTATTTTTATAAATTTTCAAAAAATTTCACATTTAACATGAAGTTCTTCCATCTCCTTGTCCCACCGGAAATTTTTTTTCAATTTTTTTTCTTTCAGGCTTCATTTTACCTTGAATTTCAACTGTCCTTGATCTCATTTCACTGTTTACATCTGTGTTTATCCATATTCTGAGTTATTTTCATTTATAGCTTTTAATTTATCAATAAGTTTCTGTGACAATAATCTATTCTCGAGGCAGGTTTGGTACTCAATTTGAATATTAACATTATTCCATTGTACTTATGGCAGTTTCTTATTAGAACATTTTTGTTCAGGTCCACAATCACTTTTAAAAAAATTTTTGCTTTTTCTCAATTTTGTTGTAATCCCCAAATGATCACTTAGGTTATTTTCACATGACTCCATGATTTTAACTTCTTCTAAATTTAGCTTATTTGATTTTTTCCAAAGACATGATCAAACCATGATCTTTTTTTTGCATTAAAACAGGTATCAACAAAATTTTTTAAACTATTACTCCAAAGCCTCTAGATTTTGATCAATCATTAATTCAATAAGTTCTCTATCAAATTTTTTGCTTCGAAGTTGGTCTGAGTTAAAACTTCCAATCGTCAATAGCTTTTTATTACTGCTATTTAACTTAATAATAAGATTTTCAAGGTTGGCCAGATCGTAAATATGTTCGTTTAGAGAATTTTGACTAAAATTATTTGAGGTAAGATAAACACCAATGATAATTATATTTTCTAGTTCAATATGACTAATTCTTTCATTATAAAAAATTCACTTGATAATCCATCTTAAGAGACTTACTTATAACCATCCGATGCCTTATGGTCTGCCAACTTCAATTTTATTTTCCATTTCAGATTTAAAATAAGTATCAGACTTTGCTTCAAATTCTTTTAAGATCGTTTCATTCCAAATTTCACATACAATAAATATCATTCGAACTCAGTAATTTTAATGCATAAAAATAGTTGCCATTTTCCGTTTTTACAGTTAAAATACACAATTCTGATTTCTCTTCTAATTTTATCACTTTTATGTTCTTATATTAAGTCTTTGCACTTGATTTCCACGGATGCAGTATCGAAAGGGTGATTTCTCATCAAGTTCCTTGTTTAACTTATTTCTTTCTTGTCGAAATTAAAGTCTAATTTTCTTTCTGCCTCTGTTAAATCTGGGCTCATACACATTTTTATGACATTCTTTTAATCAAGAATTTTTTGCTGCTAGTACTATTAGGTTTCTTATGCTTTGGTCAGAAAGTTCTACAATTATTGGCCCTGGTTAATTATTATCTTTTGATCTAAGTCTCCTCGTATGAAGTGGTTTCACTTCAGATTTAACAAAATATATTGGAAAATTTCATTTACCTGTTTTTCACCTTCACCTTTTTTTTGACTTAAACTCTCTTTCTGTTACTCAGGAATACCATAAATGATAATATTTTTTTTCATTTTTTCTGGTTCATTAAATTCTTTGAGAGTTGCATTTTCAACAACCAATTGTTCAACAGGTTTTTTAACATTTTAATAGCCACTTGTATTCAACTACTGCTAATATTAGATGTTTTAGTTTCTTTAAAATCATTTATCAATCTCAAAATTTCATTTAACTTTTCATTATCTTTGCTCTCAAGTTGATGCACTCTATTTGTTAGTTTTTCGATTATCTGACCATAGTTCTCAACTTTTTTTGACAGTTCTTCTGTCACTTTATCTTTGGATTCGACAAACCATTCAAGATCTTCTAAAACTATCAAACTGTTCTTCCAAATTGTTAACTCTACCATTCCGACGCAACGATTTTCTACAGGGCTTTGATCAGTATCAAGATTCGATCTTTTTGATCTCCTTGAAGTCTCAGATACCATATACACAGTCTGTTGTCTAGTTTTTTGCAGAGTCCTTTGCAAGGTTGTCCCAGTATAGATGACATTTCATTCATATGTTGAGGTTTTACCTCGTGTTTGTTTTCTATTTAAGGTTTAGGGGTTCTTCAATAAAAAGAATTGTTTGTTGTTGGGCCTTCAGGCCTAGTTTATTAAACGAAACGTGGTTATAGAAAAGAGTGGTGAAGTGAAGAAAAGAAATATAACGAGTTGCATTTATAGTGTAATTTTCTCTAGACTTTCACTTGCGTGAGGGACTAGTGAATATTACACTTTTTGTGAAGTTGTGTTTGAAACCACAACACATAATTTAATATAATTTATTATCGAATTTCATTTTATTTTATATTGATTTAATTATATTAAAAGATAGAATTACCCATAACAGCTCTGTGTCTGCGGCCACTCAGAAAATTATTGATCCAATTGACTAATCTTAAATAAAATTCATTAAGTACCATTTTTTTAATAAGTGTCCGGTCAACGGAACTTTGTCAAAAGCTTCAGGAAAGTCTATAAAAACAATCATTGAAGTGAACCCTCGGTTTTGAGCCTCAGTTATTGAGTCTGTAGTCTCCTGTAGATTAGCAAGACAAGACTAATTTGCCACAAATCCATGCTGTTCCTTCGCTATGAGGCTTTATCTAACTAGATGGTCCATCATTGAGTCCCTCAGTATGCGTTAATGAATTTACTAGCTACCGAAGTCAAAGACACTGGCTTTAAATTATAGCACCCGAACAGCTACCTTTTTTGAAAATTGGAAGTCTTTCCAAGCACTTGGTACTATTCCACTACTAAATGAAGCCTTAAAAACTTTCTTTTGCTTTTTATGATGTTGGACTTATAGCATAACTTCGCATTTCTCACTTCCTTTTTTAATTCTCTCCAGATTTTTTATAAAATAACTTGATGGCTTGATTTTTGGAATATATACGAGTGACAATAAGCCATTTGCATTCCAGATTAGTCCACTTTTCTATATTTTTGTTGAACTCCATTGGATGCGTTCGAGTTGAAATGTTTTTTTGGGATAAAGATAATTTTGGAACTAAGAAACACCAACACGAAATATAGATAATAATCAATTGCACATTAAGTGAGATTCGAGAACATTCATTTTAATGATCCTTGTCCAAAGGTATTTCTCCAAAGATTCAAAGTCACCTTTTTTATATAATATTTTATTTAAAAATTTTACCTTTGGCTTACACTTATGCAAATATTAGCTGAGTACCGAATTCGATTTATTCTTTGTAGTTGTTCCAAAACGAGGACCGATATTAACCGAATAGACGTTATCAGTCATAACCTAGTCTAAAATTCTTTTACCAAATAAAAATTTTGGGGTCTTGCCTGTTATGTGACCAGTGACTTTATGTCGATTTGGTGACCAGGTATTTTTTCTGAATGGTCACATATTCCCTGGTCACCTGAAATGTGACCAGGCAATATTATTTATTAGGTAAAAATGTTTATAAATAATTTAAACCTGGTCATTTAAATAAACATTTAATCACGAAAATTTTGAAATTGGTCACATAAATTTCTTTTTAGTTAATAAAAATTAATTGTAATTATAATAAAATAATTGCAATTGCAACTATACTTGCATGATTTGATTTTTTTTTTCATTATTTTTGATGTAATATGAAAATTTTTTAAGCGATGATGTAAAATTGAAGTTATATTAATAACAATCAAAAAGTTTTAACTATTATTTAGAAAAAAATGGAAAACGAGAATGATGAAAAAAAATTTTTTTAACAAACTTGTAGATTTAGGCTTAATATTGGTTATTACTAAAACACGGACCTCCAGTTTTTAAATAAAACACGGACCCATACTTATCCCCCCATTAAAACTTTGCCATTTATCCCCCACCATTTTTCTAGTACAAAATTTTACCAGCTTTCACGCAAGACCAAAATCTAAGCTCTAGCACATTTGGTTCGCCCTTCATTTAAGCTTGAAATTAAAATAGATAGTTTTAATTAATTAAATTTATTTTTAAATTTTTCATTTAAATATTTTATTTTTTAAGACTCTGTTTATTTAACAAATAAAAATAATTACCGAAAACTCGGTACCACTCCTCTTGGAACAATGTCAAAATTTGGGTTAATTCTAAATAAACCTAAATAATACCTTCGAAGCCATGCAATAAAATTATTTCATTTTTTTTTAGAATAAACCTTGAAACCTGACTTTAAACTAAGAGTAAGCGCAATTCTTAGAATAATTTCAAATTTCTTTTGGAATAAACTTGTAAAATTGTGGAGTCAAATTAAAAATTAAAAATTAACTTTTATTTTAAATTTTGTCTTTATTTAGAGTAAAAGTTAAATGAAAAATCAATTGACACCGAATTCTGATTTTTTGAAAATTATCTGATTGGAATAATTATCGGTCCATATTAACGAACCCATTTTTGATCAAAAATAAAACTTTTGCATTAGCATGATTTAATAACTTCTATTAAATAATTGTTAATTTAAAATTTTAAAATATAGAAAAGTTTTTTATTGTTGAGATTTTTATATTATTTTTTGGGCTCGTTAGAATATTATGTAAAACTTTACTCTTCTGATTTATTGAAACACTTTAGATTTGAATAAAAAACATAAAAAAGAGACAAAATTTAAAAATAGTGTTTTTCTATTTTATTTACATTGATAATTACTTTTTTTATTTTTAAAAATATAGAAAAGAAGATTTGAATAAAGATTTTTTGATTTAAAATTAAAATGAAGGACGAACCAAATGTGCTAGAGCTTAGATTTTGGTCTTGCATGAAAGCTGGTAAAATTTTGTACTAGAAAAATGGTGGGGGATAAATGGCAAAGTTTTAATGGGGGGATAAGTATGGGTCCGTGTTTTATTTAAAAACTTGATGTCCGTGTTTTAGTAATAACCTTAATATTTGCTGTATATAAAATGTACGAAAGAAAATTGTAGAAAAAAAGCTCAAAATATGAACCTAACAACTCCAAAGCGTTCTAAGGATTCAAAAAATTGCCTCTTGACTCATAAAAATTACTCTTGGCGATGTAACAGTTGTACAACGTAAATAATTTTTTTTATTTAATTTTTATAATTTTAAATTGATATTTAAATTGGTCACGTAAATAAAAAACCTGGTCGCATAAATTTAATAACTGGTCACTTAAATAATAAAATTTAAAAAAAAAATTCTTTGTTTTAATAATAATATTGCCTGGTCACATATTAGATGACCAGTGAATATGTGACCAGTCAGAAAAAATACCTGGTCACCGAATCGACATAAAGTCACTGATCGCATAATATGTGACCAACTGGTCACACAACAGGCAAGATCCAAATTTTGCATGTGCTGAGCAAGGAAATTATCCTCAAAATTAATGATAAGCTTATCGCTTAGGACTCCAGAGTTACTCTTGCCTTCAACCAATCCACGCATGTTGTTCCAACTTGCCTTCGGGAAATAATGGAGTTAAATTCGAAATTAAAAAAAAATTTTAAACTTAATAAAGAGAACTTTTTTCTTACTTGTCAAAAATAATTTAATGTTTTTTTTTAAACAATAAAAACTAAATATTCTACATTTGATATTATCTATTATTAAATTTTAATGAAATACGATTGCAAAAGTAAATTCCAAATATGGTGAATTCATGGTATCGTAGCAGCACTGAAAAAAACTTTTTTAATTGTTTTATGAAATTACAGTGTTTACATGACCAATCCATTTTTTAATTAATATGAAAATTATCCAAAAATCACTTTATTAATTTAAGTTTATTTATGTTATAAAAAGGAAAAGCTTTTTTCAAAAAAATGTATAAATTTTTTTAACTTTCCTTGTGTAAATCGAAAATTAATTTTTCTTTCTTAGCTTGACTTAAATCTATGGAAAATTTTCGTCTAAAAATGAAAAAATAATTTTGTAATTAATCTTTGGTATACAATTATCGT
>QEOQ01000238.1:970551-1020685 GCA_010279815.1 Brachionus plicatilis
AAAAGGATCACTACCAGGTACTTGTTTTTCTAAAATTGTCTGCCAAACATCATCAACACATTCCATTGGAGTCAATGCCAGAATAAAAATTGATTTAAACCATTGTCTAACAGTTTCATCGTTCGAATATTTCTCTTTAAATCCAAGTCTTTAAAAATAAGTTTACATTCAAATCAATTAAAATATTTAAACCTACTAAAGTTCAATAAAAAGGAACATTTTTAAATTTTAAATATGAAAATAAACTTGACATGACATGTCAAGTAATTGCTTATGAAAAAATTTATTTTTTCTCTATTACAAAAAATATTACAATTTATATTTTGATCTTTTGATCTTAGTCTCAAACTTCAATTCGCCTTTTTTGAAGCAAAGTAGAATTTTTGATCAAATTTCAAGCGCTCAATCTTGCTCAAACATTTTTAGATGCGCAATTAAATTTAATTGCATTTTTTTAAATTACAATCCTTTTTCAAAATTTTAAAAATAAAGCTTTGAAATGTTAAAAAAATCAAAAATCTGCGATGAAATTTAATTGCGCATCTAAAAATTTTAAAGCAAAATTGAGCGCTTCAAATTTGATCTAAAAATTTACTTTGATGTTTTTCATGCTTGCCATATTTACTTAAAATTATTTTTTTATTTGAAACTGAAAAAATAATTTGAAACATCACACTTTTTAAATGTTATCTCAACATTGGATACATTTTGTAATTCTAACACTAAAAATTAAACCATTTTGATTGTAAAATATCTATTGATTATTTAAAAATCGATTTTAGACAAAAACAAAACAAATGTGCGATTAAATTCGATTAAAACTTCAATCAAAAGTTTTAAAAGAATTAATGTTCCATGCCTTAATAAAAGTTAATCCAAAGTAACTTGGTAAACTAAATTGCGCCAAAAATAAAAATAAAGTCATATTTTATTAAATATTATAGATTTAAGAATGAATTTAGATATTTTATGTTAAGACAAAAATTTTAATTTTATTTTTTGAGAATTTTTAAATAAATAGATATTTACCTGGAAATTTAAAGATCATTCTTTCCACAATGGCAATTGGCTTTCTCTTTAGTTTTAAAAATATTGCCGAGAGTATAAAACATGCATCAATCGGACTAGGAGGATGATAAAGAACAAAAATTGCTGGACCATTGCTTGGCACTTGTTCAAGTCCGTGTATTTCGTAGCCTTTCAAAAGTCAATTGAAATAAAAAAATTTTTTGAAGAAATTCGTTTTACCGTGATAAACTTTGCCGAAAAAGTACCAAAATTTTGACACATAAGTACATGGTGTATTCCAAAACTCTCTCGCATTTACAGTTGAATACTAGATATTTTTTTTTAGAATAAATTAATTTAAATAAATAAAATCAGACTTTATTTATGTTTTTCTTTTTGTAAATGAAAAATAAAAATGAACAAATATAATTGATGATCAAAATGCTGATTGGTATTGAAAAAAATACTCCGATGGTGACTAAAAATAAAAGTATCGGAATTATCATTATTTGTTGGTTCTAAGATAATTCTAAATTTAATGAATTTTAAAAAATAATATTTATTTGAATAAAATATTAGATTATTTGAAACAAAAGGTTATAAATTGCAAAAGATATAAATTGATTTAAAGAGTGAATCTAAAATTTTAATAAAATATGTTTTTTTCGGATAATTCAGGCGCTTATTAAAATATTTTCCGTTTCTATATTTTTTTATTTGAAATATTGAACATAATTTGATTATGTATGTTTTTATTTTATTCTATATAAAGTTTAAAGATTATTGAAAATTAAAATTTATCTTTAATTAAAATTTATGAATTAGATAAAAAAAATTAAAATTTCCAAAGAGTAATTCTATGAAGCTTTTTTGAGAACAGGCTTGAATCAATAAAATAATTAATTTTTTTCAATAAAATTAATTTAGCTATTTCTTCTTTAATTAAATTAAAGTTTAAGGCTGAAACGCCTTTCTAAGTTAATTTGCTTATCTCTTGAACCGGTTTGATTTAAGAATGTTTGCTTAATGACTTCTTTCTTTCTGAACTATTCAATATTTAAAAACATGAAAAAAAAATATTTTAATTTATCATTTTGAATTATATTTATTTACTTTAAAAATTTTTATTTCATTCTGAATTTTTTGATTTATGCTTTCAATCTGAAAAGCTTAGGTAGATAAACAACTAAATAAATAAAAATAAAATAATTGATTCAAAAAAAAATTTTGGACTTTTTTTTTTTTATAGATTTTCTAACACTATTAAACTTCTTATTAATTGTTGTTATTTTTACAAAGTAGACATAAATTTGTCTTTAATCTTTTGTAGTATTTTTTTTATTAAAAAAATTATTCCTCCTGACACAATTAATATCTGTGGGAATGATATAAGGGTTGTTAATAAGATTATGCTCTTCGGTTCTTGGATTAATCATAATTTAAAAATTGAAACCTGACCTGATTTAAAAACCTGTTTTTAATATCTCATTAAATGTAAAAAAAAATTTTTTTGAGACCATTCTATCCCGTTTTTTTATTTTTAAAATTTTCCGTTTTCCTGATCTGTTTTGAATTCCTTATTTTCTTAGAAAATAAGGATATGTTTACACATGTGTACTTTTTTGCATTTAAAAATTTGAAAAAGTGGCAAACGGATCACTGGAAGATGACAATAAATCTCTTGAGGAGATGAAATTTCGAACATTTTTTCAATAAATTTTTTTGATGTAATAAGAAAATTTTATTTATTTTTTAAATAATATTTTTTAGAAAATTAATCTTCTAATGTTTACAATTATTTCTCAAATTTAAAATAAAAAATTTTTTGATTTGATCATTTTGAGCATCAAAAATTGATCATAAACTAAAATTTATAATCTTATTTATTAATTTTTCAGTCGTTTTTATTGTAAGTTTTTTAAGTATACATAAAGCTTATTTCAAAATCTATGACTTGATCAAAAAATCTATTCACTAAGTATTTTGCTATTTCAAGGCCTTCTAAGGGCGGCTTCTCTATTAGACATTTCAAATTTTTGGCTATTTTAATTTCAAATTAATTTATTTATTACGTCACTCTAACAAATTTAAATTAAACAAAGAATAATACAAGCTATTGCCAGTAATTGTGCATCTAATATGCGATCATTCCGAAATAAATGATATTGAAACTACAAAAATGATTTTAAATGAGAATAAAAAGTATTTTGAGTATATAATACTACTTGGTTCAACAATAAATACTTAAATATTTTTTTTTTATCTTGGCGTTTATTTTAGATAACGAAGAGTTTTGTTATGCATCGATGCTTAAAGTAGCTGAAGTTACTAGAACTTATGATTTCCAAGAATCATATTTTGAAAAATATTGTAATTTTTTAATTAACATTTGATTTTCTAACAGTTCTTTTTCTTGGAGTTGTGTAAAAAATTAAAAAAGTATCTTGTTGATAATGATAAAGATGAGCTCATCAAAATATTGCGTGAACAGCTTGTCTGTTATATTAAAAAAAAATTAACATAACAGACAAGCTTTTAATGGTATTGATATTATATCGAATATCCGGCATCATGAAATTGATGATCAATTCAAAATATCATTTTAATTCAAAAAGCTAATCCTTAGATATTAAACTTAATCTTTGAATAAATTTAAATAATTGTAATGTAACATGCTTTACATTCAAAGGAGATTTAGAAAATAAAAAAAAAATGAAAAAACATTTTCTCAGCCAATAGATCAAGGCACAGTAAATGCCGTTGAATATCCTTCAAAGTTTTTGAACGAATTGGTTATTTTTATTGACAAAAATCAAGACTGGACAATACAAGACTGGGTCAAACATTGGAACCTTTGGAAAGCTTTAAATGTCTTTTGTCAAGCATTGAATTTGATTAGTCCATCAACAATAGTTGACTGTTGGAAGCAAGGCGGCTTTAATTTATATCAATGTTTAGAAGAAAGTTCAGAAACAGAACCGATTGTTTAGACAAAAGTCTTAAATTAAGACGACTTTAATGATTTTGTTCACATAGACGATGATATTGATTTGTTTGGACCGATGCCATCTGACGAAGAATTGTTTGGTCTTCAAGAAACCGTAACTGTCTTGAATGATGATGATGATGATAAAACTAATGGTGAGGACAATGTGGAAATAGAACCTTTAAACTCACATGTCGTTAAGAATTATTTAGATAGCATAAGATTCCATTTCGGTAGTCATTGAGTTTCGAATTTCAATAGCTTGAATGAGGTAGGGCAACAAGTTAATGGATTAATCCTTAGTAATCTTAAACAATTAAAAATTAGAATTTTTTTAAAACAACTTTTGTATTTTTTTATCCGCTAAATTAGAAATGTAGAAAAGTTAAATTTGAATTAAATTTGTTTTTGAATAAAAACTTTTGTAAAAAAATTAAATTCGTTTACAAGAAATCTTCGGATAAAAAAAAATTTCTAATTATATTTTCTATAAAAAAGTTTCTTATAACCGGAAACTACTGTATTGAGAAAGTTATTATGTTTTTTGTTTTTGGCCGCACACAAACTCTTAAACACATATAACATTGCGAGTAAAAATCATATTCTCAAAAAATAATAAACAGTTTGTTCAGTTTTACAAGACGATCATTTTGGTACCATTTTCGAGCAATTTAAACAAAATTTGAGGAATTTGTTATTATTTTAATTTGCCAAACACTAACTTTTGATAAAATATAACTTTGCGAGTAAGCATCATTTTTTTTTAATTTTTAAAGAACAGTTTGTTCAGTTTTTCAAGACGTTCATTTTGGTACCATTTTTTAGCAATTCGAACAAAATTTGAGTAAGAACAATATACTGTTTCCGTTGAAATTTTCCCTTTCTACAATTTATTAAAGAAAAAAGTTTCCACATAGAATTTTATATTAAATGAAAGGTCTTAAACTCATCTTTCGGCAAAATTTTATTATTTTTTAAAATTTCCTAATATAAATGTCAATTTAACTGGAATGAAAATACCTTTTTTTTCAAAATAAACTTTAATTAGCACTCAAATAATTACCAAATTTTTTCACCACCATTGAACTTGCCGTTCCAGGTTTTAAAAAAGGACGTGTGATAACATACGGACGTGTGAAAGAAACTGAGCCGTAAGTGGGTTGGACCCTAAACAATCCTAAGAAAATAAGGCGAGAATAATTACTTGATCAACCCCGATATGAAGGGTTAAAAGAGACTTGTGCATGTCAACAACCTTAAACGTTGTTATAGCCCTGTCGAAACGATAATTGACACATCAGATGCAAATACTATGGGAAAAGAAAATTTAAGTACGACAAAAGAGTCTATTCATCAAGCTGATGTGTCTGCGCCGGCCCCGAAGGAAGCTATCGTCCAGCAAAAAGAATCAATAGCTTACCCGGCCGCTGAGGAAGAAGCGAATATTGAAGACTCGTACTGGCTCAATGACCAACATTTAAATTTACAAATGGATGATTCCGGAGACAATCACTCCCAATCAGACTTCGAACCTAATTATTATGTTATAACGCAAATAAAAAACGGACTTCTTAGAAAAAACGGTACGCCACGACCAATTCGCTGCCCAAAAACGATACGGGTACAATAAAAAAAGAAAAAATTTAATTCTAGATATGTATGAAATTTTGTTTAGTTTGTTTTAGAAAAAAAGTTGAAAGTTTTATTTTTTTTTGCACGAGGTTTTCAGTTTCTTTTTTAGATTTTAAATTAAAAAAAGAAAAAAGGAAAGTGTAATTAGATTTAAGTGTTTCCAGCGACAAATGGAAATTAGGACCAATGGTATAATGGAATGTAGCGGAATAGGGCGTCAGCGCTTTGTCAAGTCAAGGAAGCACCCAGGGGAAGGCTCATTTTTTATGGGCATGGTATTCCCAGCTTACAACGTCTGCCTTTTGGATATTATAAACCACTGAACCATCAACAAAAAATCCTAATTGCTTTTGAAGAGGGCCGGATAGTAGGAGGCGCTCCCATCAGTGGCGTTACAATGCCAACGCCAAGTAACGTCCAAGCAGCTGGCATTCTGTTAAATCCTTATTTAGCCACTCTGGATGTAATTCCGACCTCTGCCACCCCTGTACGACCTCCAGCACCAGTCGCAAGAACTTCTGCACCAGTCGATCGAGCTCAAGCACCAGTCGATCGAGCTCAAGCACCAGTCGATCGAGCTCAAGCACCAGTCGATCGAGCTCAAGCACCAGTCGATCGAACTCCTGCACCATGTGATTTTTTTTGTTTTTGGCCAAACACAAATTGATAACATTTAACTTTACAAGTAAAAATCATGTTCTCAATTTTTAAAAAAAAATTTTTTTAATTTATTCAAGACGATCATTTTGGTTTCATTTTCGGGCAATTTGAACAAAATTTGAGAAAGCTGTGATGTATTTTGTTTTTGGGCGCACACAAACTTTAAAAAACATATAACTTTGCCAGTAAAAATAATTTTTTTCAATTTTTTAAAAAACAGTTTGTCCAGTGTAGCTTCTCCGTAATTTTTGCCTGAGTTAGATCTGAAAGTCATCTTCTTTCGCTCAACACGATTAGCAAAAGCTCTAACTAGTAATAACCCTTTGCCTTGTAATTCCGGTAGTCTCTGGCAACGAGAAAATTTTTAAGTCCGCTGCTATGTCAGGATAATTGAGAGGCTCTGTAGTATTAAAATTTGATACCTTGGGTTCCGTTACGGTTGTGAACCCCTATCCTTTGTAGTGGTAATGGCATTCGTGATTGCTTGATCATTTCAGTATTTATACAATATTTTTGGATTCTTGTTAGCTTTTTTCACTTAATTTTGTTCATATGTTAGTCGGATATTCTTTCAGAAAAGAAAGCATTGATTAATGAAGCCACTATGCGATAATCATCAATTATATGTGGGAGCATTGCATTTTGAATTCTTTAAAGGACTTGAACTGCTGTTTAAATATTCCATTTATCACTTCTTTGACATAGCGACATTTTGCTACTAATCGTTTCTCATTAGCTTCCCTCCAGCTAAGCTGTTTTTGTTCATTTTTTAAACCTTAATTTTCGACATTTAAAAAATATAAGCATCAGAAATAAATAGTATAATTTAAAACTTACATGTAGGAATTTTGCAGTTTAAACCATAAGCTGATTTTAGCATTGATAAACAATCTAAGAATTCACGGTCAAATATAGCCAAGTCACCTTTTTTTAATAGATCTCTTAGATGATTATCTTATTTCAATTCATGTTCCATAAGCGATGCGGCGTTATCAGTAGAAGCTTGATTACCATAAGCATTAATTATTTTCCCATTTTAAGTTGTTATAACGAGCGGCTTAACGAGTGGCCTTTTTTTGTGTCCGCTATAAAGTTTTAGCTGAATAATAGTAGTAGATACCATCAGCAGTAATAGCAAGCTGATGTAATCCAAATCATCTTTTCTCTTTCATCTTTAAATTATCTTTTCTATCATAATATCTCATATAATGCTTTCTACACATAATATCTCCGACTTGAACTTGAGTTCCAAAAACAAGTTAATTCATTTGCTAACTCAACTGTTTTTATTTCTGATAACCTTTTTTTCCCAATTATGTCGCCTCTTCTTCTACATCCTTCGAGAATAAGGCAAAAGCGTTTAAATACAGTGAATTCTCGATTATCGAGACTCGTTTGGGAAACAAAAATATTAGTCTCGATAATTTTGTCTCTTTATTCGATATTCGAGACTTTTACAATTTTAAATAAAAGTCTCGAAAATTTTTATATAAAAATATTATTAAAAAAAAAATAAAAAATTTAAAGTATATTATACAAATAAATATCATTTAAATTTAAATTCAAAAAATGAAGTTATCAATTTTTGAGATTTGTTTGTTCCTTTCAAGCTATCCAATCTGATTTTTATCGCAGCAAGGTGATCTAAATCACTTTCATTGCTTTCAGAATCTGAAGAATGGGTTTCAAAATAACTAAATAATTTTTCATAACAACCTATTGCTTCTTCTTATTTTTCATATCAAAATTTTGTCATTGATTATAATATCACTTTGAGCTTGATTGAACCAAATAAACAGACAGCGTTCTAGCTCAGGATGTTGACATTGTTTTAAATTCTTATATGAAGAATCAGCATCTTCTGAATGAAGCAATTTTTTAATATACTGAGGATTAAAAATTCTGCTCATTGTTTGTTTAGTTATATTTTTGAAACCAAATTTTTTGGCAAACTTAGCAGCAATAAAAACATGAGTCTCTTTTGATTATTATATAATTTATCAAAAATATCTAAAAAAAATAATAATATGTATATAAAAGTAAATAGAAAATTATTTCACGATGAATTTTTTAAGTTAAAAAAATTAAAAATTTCGTAAAGCACCAGGAAAAAGAAATGCCTAAGCATGATGGCTACACATTTTGGCGCGAAAAGCCTAACGATTGTAAATACATTCTAGCACCGATGGTCGACGCATCTGAACTTCAATGGAGAATGCTTTCTAGAAAATATTCATCCTAATTGTGCTATACACCCATGATGAATGCGGGTGTATTTGTTAGAGATTCAACATATCGAGCAAAAAATTTTGTCACATGTCCAAAAGACCGTCCTCTAATAGCCCAGTTTTGTTCTGATGAACCCGAGCTTTTTACTAAAGCTGCGGAAATGATTCAAGATAAATGCGATGCAGTTGATTTAAATCTTGGATGTCCACAAAACATCGCTCGTCGAGGCCATTATGGCGCTTTTTTACAGGACGAATGGGAACTCATCCATAAAATTTGTAATAATTTAGAAAAAAATTAATTTTAATTTATAAGGTTTTAATTTTTAAGTGTCTAATGCAGTTGAAAATTTAAAAATACCAGAAACTGCCAAAATCAGGGTCTTTGATGATATTGGCAAGACAGTTGAATATGCCAAAATGGTAGAAAGCACCGGAATAGCTGTAAATTTGATTTTAAAATTGGAAATTTTTTAATTCTTTAAAGATTTTAACTGTGCATGGAAGAACACGGGAACAAAAAGGACCTAATACTGGTCTGACAAGTTGGGAGTACATAAGAGCAGTTAGTTTTTCTTTTATTCTTAATTTTTCTAAATATCTAAATAGATAGAATATTTTTTAGAATTGTTTTGATCATAAATTTTTTATATATGATACATGAGATAATTTAATTAACTCAATGTACATAATATTTTTGATAATAATCAAAACTGGATCTTTCCAAAAATGTGAAGTTTTCAAAAATTCTACAAAAATGGAAATGAATGCAATTAATTAGAAGCTGTAGTTGCATTTTTAGTTTTTTTTAATTCTTTTAGTTAATTATTAATCTTGCAAATGAATTTAAAATTTATTCAAAAGGATAACTTTAAATTTAATTTAATCAAATTTTGCATTTTTTTTTTAAATATTTTTCTAACACAATTTCTATGAAAATATTTTATGAGTATGAGTGATATTTATTATTTTATTTTTTATTTAAGATAAAAATCTTAAATTTACCATATTCTTCGTAAAATATGGTAAATTCAATATTTTACGAAAATTAGTGTGAAAACAAAAATTGCAAATTAAATGTTTTTTTTAAAAAATGATTCATTACATAAAATCTAATTTCTCACAGTTTAACAAATAATAAGAATAAAAACGAAGGAATCTGGTCAATTTAAAATGCATTAAAACATGATGAAAATTTCATATTTTTTCCCTTTAAAATAAGAAAAATTACTTGATCTTTTAAAAATTTCAATTAATCACCGCTATTTTTATGAAAAATACAAAAAAGCCAGAATTTTTATTGATTAATTAATTGGTGAAATCTATTGTATTGATTTTTTTATTTTAAATTTTAAAAATTATTTATTTTTAAAAAAATTGCATTCAAAATTTGACGCATTAAACGATGCTAATTGACAATCTGAATAGCGAACACAATGAAATAGGCAATCGAACTTCTTTGATTTAAAATGGCGAATAAAAATTAAATTATTCTTCATAGCTGATGATAAATTTGTGAATTTAAAAAAGCATTCGTTATTTGATTGACAAAACTTTTCAAAAAATTCACCTGTTAAATTTTGTAAATTTATGTTGATCTCTTCTGGAACAGTGGTAGTTGTTCCAGAAGTTGTTGTTGTCGTGGTTGTTGCTGTCGTGGTTGTTGCTGTCGTGGTTGTTGCTGTCGTGGTTGTTGTTGTCGTGGTTGTTGCTGTCGTGGTTGTTGTTGTCGTGGTTGTTGCTGTCGTGGTTGTTGTTGTCGTGGTTGTTGTTGTTGTCGTTGAACAACCGGCAAGATTATTACCATTACCATTAGTACCACATTTATTTGAATCTGATCCTTCGAATAGACAAAGAATTTGAAAAGCCAAGATATATACTAAAATCATTTTTTATTTTTTTTTAAAACAAGATTTGAATAAATCCTTTTCTTTTTCTTGATTCTTTATTATAGTAAGCATTTTGTTTATAAAGCAATATTTGACAGAGAAAATTTTAAATTTTTAGCCCTTTAAAAAATTAATAAACTTAAATTTCAATTTTCAAAAGAGGAATCTGATTCCTTTTGTTTATCTAACAAAGTTTGACGCATTAATAAAAATAAATAATTTTTTTTTTTTTAAAGCTATTTTTGAATCTTTTTTGATTCTTTTTTATAGTAAGCATTTTGTTTATAAAGCAATATTTGACAGAGAAAATTTTAAATTTTTAGCCCTTTAAAAAATTAATGAACTTAAATTTCAATTTTTAAAAGAGGAATCTGATTCCTTTTGTTTATCTAACAAAGTTTTACGCATTAATAAAAATAAATAATTTTTTTTTTTTAAAGCTATTTTTGATTTTTTTTTTATTTATTTTTTTTTATTTCAATGTGTTCAGAGCAGACATTAGTCTTTCATGCGAACATGGTGAACACACTCATTTATTAAAAATAAAAATAGAAAAATTAAATAAATTTTTAATATAAGTCAAACTGTTTTAATTTATAAATTTAAATAAATAGTACAAAATAGAATGAAAAGAAGGAAAAGAAGATAGAGAAAGGTGCTTTGACATTATTTTAGGGTATTATTTTTTTTGTATTTTACATAAGTAAGAAAATTATAGATGTAATCTATGTCAAATTTGGGAAATATTTTAATAAACTCAATAAAGTGTAGATTTACATTATTAATTTTTCTTTGTCTAAAAAGAGACAAATTTAAATTTAGATCTTTCAGTGTAAAAGAGTTGACAAATTTAGAAAAAAAGAAGGAAAATGTTAATTCACCAAAAGAATTAAAACCTAGACTTCCTGGAGTATAGAATTTATTGCTGTTTCTTAAATTATATGGTTTGTTAAGTGATTCGTTCACAATAAGTTGATTTTTAAGTGGAAGAGGCGCTTCTGGGTTCTTTAAAATCTTATAAGAAAAACAGCAAAGCTTAATGATCAGCCTATGTTGAAACCCGTAAAGACCTAGAATTTCAAGATTATTATTTATTGTATTGAAATCATTAGGATAATTAACTTGGGCTTTAAAGTGAATCAATTTGAAAAGTGAAATATAATAAGAATTGGATAGAGATTGAATAGCTGGTTTGGAGAAATAGATGGTAAGTGATAAACAATAATCAAAGTGGGGCAAGATGAACGTTTTAAAAAATTGTATTTTTACTGCTTTTGAAAGAAAGAATAATTGCTTAATTGAGTTTAGCTTTTTATTAATAGTAGCTTTTAGATTGTTAACGTGACTAGTAAAGTTTAATTTATTATCTATTATAACACCTAAAAGCTTGAATTCAGGTACAACCTCGATTTCGAATGATCTATAAGAAAATGATGCTGGTATTACTATGTTTTTTTTGTTATGGATAATCATTATTTTAGTTTTATCCCAGTTGATATCGAGACGATTAAACGAGCACCATTTGTACACTAGTTCTAAGCAATTTTTAAATTTTTCTATTAAATCCTTTAAATTTGAACTACAGAAATTGATAGTGGTATCATCAGCAAATATTTTACAGTTTATGCCGTGATTTTTAAGAAAAAAAGCTAGGTCATTTATGAAAATTAAAAAGAAAAGAGGACCTAAGACACTTCCCTGTGGAACTCCAAGGTCTATTTTTGAAAATTCAGAAAGAGTGCCACCGAAGGAAACCGCTTGTTTTCTTCCAGAGAAATAATTTTTGATAAGATCAAGAGCGTTTTCACTAAAACCAATTCTCTTTAATTTGCAAAGTAAGAGATTTGGGTCCACCAAGTCAAAAGCCTTGCGAAAGTCAATAAACAAGAGCAGTGTAATATATCTTTTGTTACGTGATGCGTTTATTTCTGAAATAAGTTCATGCAAGGCCGTTTCACAGGAGTGATCTTCGCGGAATCCATACTGGCATGGAAAAAGAATTTTATTTGTGTTCAAGTATAGAGATAATTGTGATGCTATAATCTTTTCAAAAATTTTTGATATTACAGGAAGAACGGAGATTCCTCTGTAGTTGTTGATGATTTCGATTGGACCTTTATTTTTGTAAATAGCTGTTACTATTGCGCATTTCCATTCATCAGGTACTCTGCAATTAGTGATACAATCATTGATAAGTTCAGTTAACACTGGACCAAGAATTACTGCTGATTCTTTAAAGATTTTTACTGAAATATCTGAGATTCCAGGACCATTGTTGGGGTTCAAATTACTAATCAATTTAACAACAGAATCGACCGATATTAAATGAAAATCAAAAGTTTTTCCTTTTAATTTACTAAAGGGAAACATGTTAGAAAGTTCGTCAAATGTTTCATTTATGGAAGTTAAACAGGTCATTAAATCAGATAATGAATCTGATTTTATATCGGTGAAAAATTGATTCAAAAGCTTGCTAATTTCTGAGGCCTCAGATGCGGAGTTATTATCTTTGATAATGAAGTTTGGAATGATACTGTTTTGCTTGTCAGACTTTAATTTTATTGTTGATCTATAGAATTCATAAAATTTTTTCGAATTTTGAAAATCATTTAATTTTTTATCTTTGAAGTAAAGGATTAATTTTTGTTCGGTCAAAGTTTTTATTCGTTTTTTTGCTTCTACATAAGATAAATAATAAGAGCGATCATGTGTGTTTTTCCACGACTTATAAAAACCATCCCGTGTTTTAGAAAGAGAATTAATTTCATTATCTGACCATGGGCTAATAGAATTTTTATTATCAATTTTAACTTTTTTAATTGGTGCAATTGAATCTACTATACTTAAAATTGAGTTCTTTAGGGAGTTCCATTTATCATTAGGTAGATCAAATGAAGATAAAGAAAGAAAAGATTGAGATTTGAAGTCATGGCGAGAGATTTTTTCTGAGATTTTAGAAAGATTATTCTCAGAAAGACTTCTAACAGTTCTGTAAACGGAGGTGCTTTTTATTGAGGAAATATCTAGTGTGATAACTAACATTCTATGATCACTTATAGAGTTATCAATGGATGAAGTCGATTTTATTAGATTTTGGTTATGCAGTACTAGATCTATCTGAGAAACACTTGTTATGAATTTATTTTCTTTCTGAAAAAATTTGGTTGTGACTCTAGTTGGACCTAAAACGAAGTTTTTAAGTCCATAACTTGAAAGAAAACATTTTAAGATTTCATTTTTTTTTAAACAATCTATATTAAAATCTCCAATAAGAAAAAGGGGATCTTCGATGTTTATGGTTAAGAGGAAATTTCCAATTTTATCTAGATAATCACTATCATTAATATATCTGTTTGGGGCTTTATAGCATGAAAGAAAATTAAAGCATATTTTTTTTAAGTAAATTTGAAGATAAATACCTTCAATTGATGGTAAGATTTTTGTTTTCCTTATAGTGTATTCGTATCGAACATAGACGAGAACGCCTCCACCTTCTTCATTTTCTCTATCGAAACGTATGATATTGTAGAAGGAATGTTTAAGAGAGGATAAAGGATGGATAAAATCATTGAGAAATGTTTCATTGAGCATCACTATATCAAATATTCTTAAGTTAAGGACTGAGAATATTTGGTCTTTTTTATTAAAAAATCTGTTAACATTGAAATGGAGAATAGAAAAATTACCTGTCGCTTTAGTTACTTCTATAAGATCGTTAACAAAGTCGGAACTAATTAATCTTGATGATAGGTTTAATTTTTCTGTATCTAGTCATAAAGAACCTGTAGTAAATAAATTATCGATTCCTTTAATAGAGAGAAGACTTTTAGAGATAATTTCATGAAAAATAAGCTTACGAAAGGCATCTACTTGATCCTGTTTAAAGGTCAATTGGGCGCTATGGATATAATATCGAAAAAAAAGACAAATGAAAATACCACAGTCATAAAGGTTTGTCTGAATTGGAAAAGAAACATTAGAGTAACACCAGTTATCTATGATCAGGTTAAGATCCTTAAGTATTAATGTTAAAAATTTGTTTACCTCCTGATAATAAGTGTTGCTGTTTATTCCTAGAGAGTCATATAAGATTATTGTTGATTTTGAGAAATCCAGAATTATTAGTCGCCAGTGATTCATAAAACAAGTGGGAATTATAAAAAAATTATAATTACTTAATTTATTGAGCTTTAATCTGCAATTTCCATTTTTGACATATAAAGAGAAAAGAGATGCAGAAAATGAAAAGAAATTTTTATCCGCAGGAGAAAAAGAAATAATAAGGTTAAAATAAAAATCTATTATGTTGTCATTTACCCAATTTGTGTTGTTAAGTGATGATAAATCATGGAACGTTAAACTTGTGTTGAATCCTGTTACTGCTAAGTTAAAGTCATCTTCCCAATTTGTTTTTGATTCCGAAATATCATTTTGAACTATCGTACAACCAGCGTTAACATTCCGGGCTCCTGAGAATGTGCGCTCAGATGTTTTGGTAGGGCTCAGGTTGATTACCGATTCTTTTACACAAGTAGAATCATCCAAAGTTATAATTGAACTTGTGGTGTCATTACTGAACAATTTTTCCTCAGTTAAGTTCATTTGTGGCGAAGATGGATGATCAACAGTGGTAATGTTGTATAAAGTTGTCCGCTTTTTTTCCCCAGTCATGTTTTTGTCGACTTCAGCTTTGGTCGTACTAGAAAGTTTACCGTCAGTAGCTGTAATAGGACTTTTTTTGACATATTTAGCCGCATTGTGATGCCTGGTCTCAGCTGTTGTATTCATGCTTTTGTTGATTACAGTTTTAGTCTGGCTGGGATGCTTTGACTTTGTTCCTGTTGTCTGTATCTGGTTGACTGCTATTTTGGTCGAACTGTCTTTAGCTTTAGCTGCACCGGAACAACTGGAGTTAGCTGTTTTGGTGATTGTCCTATGAATTTTTGTTTTGGTCGCACTAGAGCTTCTGGACTCAAATCTTGTGGGCTTGCTCTTGTTGACTTTAGCTTTGGCCGTACTTGGATGTCTCGACTTAGTTTTTACAGACGGGTCCTGATTTAATTCCAAATCCCCCACTCTTGTTTGACTGGACCCAGTTGTTGTGGTTATTATCTTGAGGTCTTCAGCTTTCGGTAGATTTGCTTGTTTGGACTCAACTTTAGAAGACAAGGACTTGCTATTAATTAGAGGGTCATTCGATTGAAGTGAAGAAGACAAGTGCACATTTGATTGTTGAGATGTTGAAATAATCGCTAGATGTTGAATTGTTGCAATAGAGTTTGATTGTTGTGATAATTCTGTGAAATGATTTGGACTTAAAATTGATTGCTATTTTATCCTTTTCTCAATAATAATTCCATTTTTTATCCCATAATAGAAATTGCATTTTGGTTTGCAATTTTTCAACTTTTCATTCATTAACTTTTTTTCATCATTTAATTTTTTACTGTGCATTCGTTGTGCTATTGTTAAATCAAGATTAATAGATATATTATTATAATTTTTACTCTTCAAATTTTTGGCACATTTTAATACATTAAATTTATCCTCTTTATTACGTAATTTTACTAATACTGGACGGGTTCTGCTCTTACTTGTCGATTTGAAACGAACCACTTTTTCAATTACATTCAGATCAGTACCAATATCCTTAAAAATATTTTTTATGAACTCACTATCGTTCTCTTGGTCTTCCAGTCCAAAAATTATCAAATTTTTTTCTCGTTTCTGAATATCTTCATTTTCAGCTGAAACCGCGTTGAGTATGTTTGCTTCCGGCTCTTGCATAGCAACTTTATCCCCAGGAGTCTTGCTGTCAAAGAAAGAGGAAAATAATGGTTCTTTTGAGGTTTCATTATCAGATTTTTTAATCAGTCTTGAAACAATTTCCTCTAAATCATTTACTCTTTTTAGTAAGGTGGAGTTGGTACTTTCCAAAACTGAAATACGATCAAGGGCAGCATCATGCATTACTTTGTTAACCATTTTACTTTCTCTCTTGAACACTATAGTATTGGCTTACGTGTGCTTTTTTCAAATTTTTCAAATTTCAAATTTCAAATGATAAATTTGTGAATTTAAAAAAGCATTCGTTATTTGATTGACAAAACTTTTCAAAAAATTCACCTGTTAAATTTTGTAAATTTATGTTGATCTCTTCTGGAACAGTGGTAGTTGTTCCAGAAGTTGTTGTTGTCGTGGTTGTTGCTGTCGTGGTTGTTGCTGTCGTGGTTGTTGCTGTCGTGGTTGTTGTTGTCGTGGTTGTTGCTGTCGTGGTTGTTGTTGTCGTGGTTGTTGTTGTCGTGGTTGTTGTTGTTGTCGTTGAACAACCGGCAAGATTATTACCATTACCATTAGTACCACATTTATTTGAATCTGATCCTTCGAATAGACAAAGAATTTGAAAAGCCAAGATATATACTAAAATCATTTTTTATTTTTTTTTAAAACAAGATTTGAATAAATCCTTTTCTTTTTCTTGATTCTTTATTATAGTAAGCATTTTGTTTATAAAGCAATATTTGACAGAGAAAATTTTAAATTTTTAGCCCTTTAAAAAATTAATAAACTTAAATTTCAATTTTCAAAAGAGGAATCTGATTCCTTTTGTTTATCTAACAAAGTTTGACGCATTAATAAAAATAAATAATTTTTTTTTTTTTAAAGCTATTTTTAAATCTTTTTTGATTCTTTTTTATAGTAAGCATTTTGTTTATAAAGCAATATTTGACAGAGAAAATTTTAAATTTTTAGCCCTTTAAAAAATTAATAAACTTAAATTTCAATTTTCAAAAGAGGAATCTGATTCCTTTTGTTTATCTAACAAAGTTTGACGCATTAATAAAAATAAATAAATTTTTTTTTTTTTAAAGCTATTTTTAAATCTTTTTTGATTCTTTTTTATAGTAAGCATTTTGTTTATAAAGCAATATTTGACAGAGAAAATTTTAAATTTTTAGCCCTTTAAAAAATTAATAAACTTAAATTTCAATTTTTAAAAGAGGAATCTGATTCCTTTTGTTTATCTAACAAAGTTTTACTCATTAATAAAAATAAATAATTTTTTTTTTTTAAAGCTATTTTTGATTTTTTTTTTATTTATTTTTTAAAACAAAAATTGTGTTTATTAAGAAATTTTTGTCAGAGAAATTTTCACAGTAAAAAAATTAGTTTGTATAAATTTTTACGATATTATCCTTTTTATAGAACCATTTTAAAACAATTAGAAAATAAATTATAAATTTTAAACTTTCGTACTGTAATTTGGTTTTGTGATATTCAGTACAAAATGATAAAAAGAACAGAAAAAAATTGAACAACTTTTTTTCTAGGTTTTAAGACTTTAAGGTTTTAACTTAATTCTGTAAGTGCAACATAGTGCAACATTCAAAGTTGCATCAAATATCATGGTCTGCTGAAATCTGCAAATTTAGCAGACCATGATATTTGATGCAACTTTGAATGTTGCACTATGCATTCACAGAATTAATTTTAAACTTTTAGAAAAAAAGTTATTTATTTTTTTTTAACTTTGTTCTGTTCTTTTGTACTGAACTTTACAAAACCCTGTAATTTCACATTGCCAAAAAATTAAATTATTCTTCATAGCTGATGATAAATTTAAATAAGCATTTGTAATTTGACTGACAAAACTTTTCAAAAATTTCATCTGTTAAAAACCTTTTATAAGCACAATGTTTACGATAAAAAGAATCAAGAAAAGAAAAGATAGATTAAAATCTTATGTTTTAAAAAAACGTCAAAATTGTTCAATATTATTAACATCTTTGTTTCTAAAAAAATTTTCTTGGCGCTTCAGGTATTAAAAATAATTTTGAATTCCAATATTATTTTTAAATCTTGCCAATCTTATTTAAACATGAATTCAAAAATATGTATATTAATTTGCGTCAATTTATAGTCAAATAAGTTCAGATAAGTAAAGAGTTGGAATAAGATTTGGAAATTTTAAAAATTATTTCAATATTAATAACAATATTAATGAACAAATAAGTTTTAAAAATATGAACAAAATTTTTTTTATTCATCTAAAAATATATTGTTATTGATCTTTAAAATAAAAAAGAACCAAAAAAATTTACGGTTCATATTTTTTGTCCTAAAAAACAGCTAAAGAAAGTTGTGTAGTAGTCATGGAAGCAGAGGATGATGAGCAGACAAGATGAGCGCCTCCCCATTATCCACTAGGATAGATAGGCATTTATTATATTTTAAGAGTTTTTATACATTTGTACATTTATTATTTAATTTAATGAATTTATAATTTAGTTTAGAATTAGACTGTTTCATTTGCTTTAAAGAATTTTTTGTTAAAAGGAAATCAAAAACTTTCAAATAAAATGCTTCCTAATAATAATTTTGTGATTTTAGTTGATATAGAAGTTGGCTAAAATTGCTTGCTTATTGTAATTCAAAAAACATTTCAATTTGAACTAGGTGAATTTGACTAAATGTTTGAAATTACAATTCTAACAAATGAAATCTTGCACTTATTTTTATTTTTTTTAAATTTTTAAATAAAAAAAAAAACTTTAAAAATAAAAATCAAAAATGAGTTTTTCTATTTTGTTCTCAATGAAGATATTTTAATTTTGCTTGTAAAGTTAGATCACAATTAAATCCACTTTTGGTTGGAATTGTTCGACAACTGGCGGACATTTTAGCCGTGTTTTTGTTAGTCGAAATTGACAACAAATGTTCGCTTTTTAAGTTTGTAATCAAATCAATAGAATACTGGTCTCCATTTATTACCAAATTTAGAGCATCATTGTACTTTGACTCAATCATTTGGTAAAAAGAAAAATTAGTGCCTGCAACATATGAACTGCTCGACCAGCTGCATTGCCACTGTCCTCCATTCAAAACAATTCTAGTCTCGACTATTGCATCGTTGAGCGTGGCTTGACAACTATCGCTCTTTTCAATAGCCTTAAAAAATCCTCGAAAAGAACTTCTCTCACGAAGTCTTATGGTGCACATATTTTTCCAATCACTTATTTTGAACAGATGGGACATGTTCAAACCAACTGAATTCAAAATGTCCTCCACGGTCACTTGAAAAAAGAAATAAAAAATGAATTTTTTTTTAAGTTTTATTAAATTGAATGTTACATGGTGCATTGGTGGTCGATGATGTTTGAACTGAAGCAAGTGTCTTGGGCTTTGGAAACTTTTCAAAAGCTACATCTAGTTTATTTACTGGTTTAAGTGTTAACTGTGACAAACCGAATTGAACTTTGAGATTAAATTAAAAATAATTCTAAATTTGAATTTTTAGCTTACCTAAACTTATGAGAGCGAATATGATAATTTTTTTTGAATGCATTTTAAGTTTGTTTGAATTTGAGAATGTTCCATTATTTTATAGCCATTTTGTACATGATTTCTAAAAAAAGAATCACTAATGATTCAAGTTAATCAGACATTAATGATTAATTTTAAAAATGGAATCATGCATTAGTCTTTTTTTTTTTTTGAATTTTTTTAAATTAAATTTTTTTTGAGTTTGATCTTAGTTGAGGAAGATAGCGTTAAAATATTTCAAAAGTGAATTAAAGTGAGAGAATGATTTAAGGTAAATAATGGAAGCGCAGCATGAAATTTATTTTAAATTACTTATGACATTGAAATATTTTTTGCATTTACCTTTTAAGATTTTTTGTGGCATTCGATTAATAAAATGTATGCTAAAAAAATATTTAACTAAGTAAATAAACAAAAAATAAAATAACAAGCTGCAGATCACGGGTAAGCCAGTTTTTTTTTTATAAAAATAAAATTGTTTAAAATTCTGTCATAGACTGAATTATTTTTTTATCCTTTTTATCTTTATCTTAAACTTGAAAAATTGAAATGAGCCCCTAATAATTTTTTAAAGTGACTTAAAATTCAAAATATTTCTGAGTTTGTTCAATTTTACTTTTTTCCTAAAAAATTGACTGCAAATTCACCACATCTAAACATATCCACCACAATGATACTCACAAGTTCTCAAAATTGGAGGGATCATTTCATTTTAGATAAAAAAATACAAAAATTCAAAAGAACAAGTTAAATTAAATGAACTAAAACAAAAAACTAAAAAATTTGTGAAATATAAAAGATTTATTAATTGAAATAAGAGAAAAATTAAAAGAACATTGATTTTTTTAAACTATTTTTTTAAGGCGGACAATTTTTAATACCTCTATTTAAATAAAAATACCGCTAATTTAAGAACAAAAACACGTCTAAATTAATAAAATCATAATTATTAATAATAAGTATAAAAATTAAAAAAAAGGGTTAAAGATATTATCATTTTATTAAAAACTTAAAAAAGCAAATTAGCTTAGCAAAAAATTTCCAAAAAAACAAAAAAAAGAAAATTGCACAATGATCATCAAAACAAATTAATAAAATTGCACTTTTTTTAATTGAATTTTTTTTTGTGTTAATACCGTATTAAAGAAAAAAATGTTCATAAAAGGTTAACATATTAAAATATTTATTGAAATTGATTATAAAATAAAAGCGAGTCGAATTGAAAGAAAAATCATTCCCTTTGACTGCATATGGTCATATTTAGTTTTTGAGTATATCTTTGGATTTAAAAAATGCACCGGCTAATTTAGACCAGAGTTGTCTAAAAGTCACAAGTCTCAAGTCAAGTCCAAGTCCAGACTTTTTTTTTTTTCAAAAGTCCGACCAAAGACTTGGACTTTTTTTTTTAGGCTTTAAAATTTTGAATACTGAAGAAGAAATATATACTAAAATTACAAGAAAATTCTGATATATGGCAAATCTTTTGAATTAGACAACCCAAGAGCATATAATTTTTTTGATATAAAGCCTGATCCAGTAAATTTAAAAAAAAAATTCTTGACTTAGACTTTTTTTTGGTCTTTTAAACAACTCTGATTTAGACTAATACAGTAATTAGTAGGAAATCTCGCTTTTTTCAAAGTATAAATTGCAGGGGTTGTTACAATAAATAGTCTCAAAATCATTTGATTTAATTTAAATTTTGAATATTTAAATTATATTAATAGTTTTTTGAATATTTAATCGATATGCCTCCAAAGTCTTCCTGGAAAAAAAGATCGCTCAAAAAATGCTTAAAGAACGCCATTCTTCGTTAGCGTTTTTTACGCCTCCAAACGAAGGTTTATCAGCGTTTTTTTAGATTTTTCAAAATAATTGTTTTAATAAACAGAGCTGGCATCTTGAAGTTGATGATCAATTCAAAATATCATTTCAATTCAAAAAGTTTATCTTGTTTATACTTGTGGCACAAAATTATCGACAAACTTCCGGATCACTAGACGAGAGCGATTATGGTTTACTAAGATAAATCGCTTGCCATGGTTAACAATAATGGCGAATAGTCGCGAATGTTAAAAACGACGATATGAGTTAAACAAGGTGACCCACTGTCGCCTAGATTATTTGCAATTTACCTAAAGGATTTGGTTGAATCAATTGATCAACTAAACCTCGGAGTCAAGGTGGGAAAAATGCTCATCAATATCGTACTCTAAGCGTACGACATACTGCTTATGGCTGAGAGTCCAGACGATTTGCAAACACTGGCGAATACAACGAGGGAATTTGGCGAAAGTGGCAGATCAAATATAACCCGAGTAAGACTGTTCTTATGGCATTTGGAATGCCAAAAAAAGACAAGAACAAAGCGATCAAAGTTGAATTTGAGAAGCAACAAATTAAACGAGTAAACACGGTGAAATATTTAGGTGTACAAATAAATGATCAATTGTCGAACTCGTCACGCTTAGATAATAGAAGAATGGGCACATTTACGACATTGGGTGCCATTTAAAAAAAGTATCCTTAACCAGAACACCAAAACCGATCTTAAGGTACATCTTTACAAAACATATTGTCGCCCTGTTTTGTATTACAGTGCCGAATGTTTACCACTAAATACCTAGGAAACAAACACAATGCAAAAAGTCGAATCGAACACTATAAAGGGTCTGGTTGAGGTGAGAAGAAGAAAGTGGAGTACTTTGCTCTTAGCCGCGCTAGGTTTAAATAAGGTAAATGAGTGATTGGCCGTCCTCAAAAAATGGGTACTACCGCAATCTGATCGAGAGCAAGTACACGCGAAAAATAACCGAACAAGTAATCGAGCAATCGGAAAATAAAGGCAGAGGTATTAACAGGAAATCAATGGTCGCGCAGATGGTAAATAAGCACAAGAGTAATGATATCGAACAAATCTACACATCGAGTCTAAAAGCAACTAAAGAGATAGATGAGAAATTTAAATTACTAATTGGAACTGAAGAGGTTAAAAACACTTTTCATTTATCAGGCTTGTGCGTAAGTCAAAAATTAAAGCAAACAGATATCTTTCGATGGCTTTCGGCGTTAATTGAATTAATTATTCAATTAACGCCGAAAGTGCAATTTTTTAATTATTCTATAGAATTTTACTTTTTTATCTTATGTAATTATGCCTGTCTGGCTTAAATAAAATAAATGATAAATTACGATAATAGACTTTCGGTTAATATTGGAAGTAACTGAAGTTGACTCGATTTGAAATTTTAAAATAAATAAAAAATTAATCGAGTAGGAAAATAAAGCGTTAGCATTAAAAAAACGTATTATTTAAATTTGTCTAAATTAAGAAAATTATGAATATATTTTATTTTTAGAATTTTTTTTTATTTTCATAATCTTTTTTTTTGTCTTGCATATTTTATTTTTGTCCATGGGACTTTTACTTTTACTAATTCATAACAATTTTTCATCGTCGTTTGGCGTTAATTGAAATAAATTAAATTATAATTAAATTTATTTTAAAATTTAATCAAAATTTAATTGTTTTTCTTTTATAAATATATTGTATTATAATGTACATACATTTTCATTTACATATAATTAAAGGTTTAAATAATGAGCAATCGCCAACCACAAAAACAAAACACCCTTGAGCAATCTAATTCTATGAAGCAGATAAATGCAACTACTGAATCGCGAAAATTATGAAAATGATATGGAAAGACAGGGAAACGTTCAATCAATAGTAAGACAAAATAATAGTCATTAACTTGATAGAAAAAAAAACATCGAAAATTTATTTCATAGTTGCATAATAATAGAATACATCTACAATAGAAAATAAACCATAGATAGTCACTTAATAGTGTGCATCATTTAATATTCTAATAAAAACTAAGTCAGAATTTTTTTACAATAAAAAAAAAAAAAAAAATAGAGAATTTTAATAGGAATAATGTTACCTCAAAATTTTCACCTCATCTTTTGAGAAATGGAAAAATAAGAAAAATTTATTTACAACAACCTAAACCAACAGTAACAGATTTGATTAGTGACTTTGAGAAAAGTTTAGTGTTAGATGATGGTGGTATGTGCTCAAGTACTTTTATTCAAGATCGAGATAAAACAGTTGATTTTGATTTGCCTTATGTATCGGAAGATATTGACGTTGTTGATGACTTAGAGTTTGGAAATTGTATTGTTGCTGATGATGATGTTTGCTCTGACGATGATGAGGTAGATCAAGAAACTCGGATTTTCATCGATAAATTACTCGAACATGACTATAATTTTCACGATAGTGGTAATTTAAAAATTGTAGCTACTCAACAGTATAGACCAAAACTAGCCGATGGGGGATTTTTCTACACGATTGATAAGCGTGAAAATAAAATAATCTATTGGAAATGTGAGCGAACAGGAAGCAAAAAAGTCCCAAAATGTCCTGGTCGGACACAATCAATTGGCTTCACAAAACCTGTCAAAGAATCTGTTCAACATAATCACGAGCCTGATCCTATTAGAGAGGAAGTTCTTGTGGTTATTGCAAGGATTCTAAAACGAGCTTTTTTGACGAATGAACCTCCGCGTACAATTATCAAGCAGTGATTAAAAGATATTAGTTCTGAGGCCGCTGCGATAATGCCTCGCATAGGTTCATTAACTCAAAGAATACGACGAATCCGTCTTAAAAAAACAGTGTATGGGAAAAATCCACAAAATGTCAAAGAAATAGATTTAAAGCCTGAGTTAAAAGTCACTTTAAGAAAAGAGCTTTTTTTATGGGACGATAGTGGGGCCGATGACCCACAAAGGATTTTAGTTTTTACTACAGAACGAAATATTGAGACATTAAACGAGGCTAAAATATGGTTCTGTGATGGTACTTTTGATTCATGTCCACTGATTTTTAAACAGATTTTTACAGTACAAGGTTTTAAAAATGGTAAGTTTCTACCTCTGATTTATGCTGTTTTACCAGACAAAAAACAAGAAACCTACATGAAATTTTTTAATATACTTGTTTGTTATGTTGAGATGCCTGAGAAGGTAAACATTGATTTTGAATTGGCCATTATGAACTCTATTAATGCTGTTTTTAAATGTTCCGTTGCAGGTTGTTGGTTTCATTTTTGTCAAAACATGCAAAAACATGTATCCGAGAATGGTTTAATAAAATCTTTAAGCAACAAAGCTGTGTTCAAATGTTACCAATGGGTCAAGTGTTTACCATTCGTTCCTTTAGAAGACGTTTCAAGGGCTTTTAAAATCATCAAAGAGTCATCACCTCCAGTTTTGGATGGTTTTATTATATGTTGAAAACTACTATGTTCTTGGCAAATTAAAAGCCGGTTCTAAAAGTATTAGAGGACGGATAATAATTCCGCCATATTCCTGGAATGTTTATGACCGAGTTTTGAGAGATTTACCAAGGACGAACAATAATATTGAGTCATGGCATAAGAACTTTGAGACTGATGCTAAAAAACATCCAAGTGTTAATTCTTTGGTAAATCAATTCCAACAAGAACAAAACCTAACTGACATGTATCTTGACCAACTAAACAGTGGTGATGTTCCCACTCGTAGAGATGCTGCAATTGCAAAAGACGAGAAAATTAAATTTTTGTGTTAAAACAATAAGACAACTCTATTAAAAAATTATCTAGACGGCTTAATAGCTAATTTTTAAAACAGATTTTTATCACACTAAAATTAACATTCTACTATATTTTTTTCTATTAATTGACAAACTATTAATTATAATTCTATTAAATAAATTTCTATTATCTTATGTTTTTTTTTTCTTCACTATTAATTGGCATTCTTTTATTTGAACTAGTGCCGGAAAGTCAGGAACAAAACCCAAGCATTTCAACAACTGAATTAAAAGGCAGGAGCAAACTAATGACGCTTCATTAATTTTATTTAATTACAAGGTATTTTCTTTTATGTTGGATATATAGACTTTTGATATCGATGGCTTTCGGGCATGCTTCCGTTTTTTGAAAAACGTTATCTAACGGAAAAAATTTAACGATTTTAAAAAACAATAAATTTTTTTTAAAAAATAATATTTTAGATAATTTTGTAAAATTTTAAACCTGAAAAACCATAATTATAAAACAGCTATCATCGTTAACGTTTTTTTTTTCTGATATTTTTTGACTAAAATTTAAAATTTAAAAACAAAAAAAAAATTCCAAGTTCAGGCTTTAAAATTTTAAACATTAAAGAAGAAATTTATGTTAAAATTGAAAAAAAGTTCTGATTCTGATATTGGACAACCCAAATGTTAATAAATTTTTTGATATGAAGCCTGATCCAGCAAATTTAAAAAAAAATTCTCGACTTGGACTTTTTTTTTGGCCCAAGTAAAAATTTGGCGAAAATTTATGAAAAAATTTTGAAATTTTTACTTCGAATTTTTTGTGTAGCTTTTTGTTAAAAATTTCGGAAACTCATTTCTAAATTTCTTCGAAAGTTTATTTCGAAAATATTCCAAAATTTGATCTGAAAAATTTTACAATTTTTTTATAAGAAAAGCTTTACAAATTTACGAGATTATTTAAAGAAGTATCTTATCTAAATTATAAAATAAATTTGGACTTGGAAATAAAGGTTTTCAAAAAATTACAGAATTTATTTATTTAAACAATTGTATTAAAATTTATAAAAGTATATGAAAAACAAATTAATTTAGCAAAACGCCATAGGAAAATTAAACACAAATAAAAACTTCTTTATTAAATTCGAATAAGTAAGAAATTTTACTTTTCATCTCTAGTGTGATGATTCGTCATCTGATTCACTCTAAGAATCTGACTCCAAAATTGGCAATTCAATTTCTAATCGTGTTCTAAAATTTTGAAAACATTTTTTAAAAGAATAAAGCCTAAAATTAAAAAAAAGAAGTAAATTAAAAATATTTGTCAAATACCTTTTAAAATTTCGGTCATATTCAATTGCTTAGTCAAACCTCAATTTTCAATTGCTAATTTGTTGATGATTTTGTTTTTCTCCTAAAGTTGAAATGTGAAATGACCTATTTAACTCAAAAGTAGAAGTTTTGATTTATTAATTCTATTTTTTTTTTTCAAATAAGAAGTTGAGAGGAGAGTAGTATTGCGAATCGACTTTGATTTTGCTTTGGAAATAAAAGGAAAAACGCTCTCTTTGATAAAATTCAGACAAGTCTCAAAAATGTAAAATATACGACTAATAAATTTTGAGAATCTCTGGATTCTATGAGCGTCTTACCTTCCAAAGAGGAAATTAAAGTTGAATTACAATACTAGAGGAGAGTATTAAAAATCGCAATAAAATAATTGATCCTAAAAAAAGCGGCAATAAAATATACATAATTTAATACATGAACATACATAATTTAATTAAATTATGTATGTTCACAATTTTGGGTTTGATCTTGAGAAAAATAACCGGTTTTATTGTTTTAAAATTTTTTTTTTTAAAATGAACTTTATTTTTTTGATTTATAATCTTAAAAAGTCTGTTACCCTGAATAATCACTTATTCATCAGCTTGTCAACTGATGCACAAAGATAAGTAAGAATTATACTTGTCACGTATCTCAGAAGTTAGACGCTTCGAAATGCTGACATATACTTTAAGCACGAAGCTCACGAATTGGTAAGCTGTACAGAAGCCGAACAAATGGAATGGCTTCAAAATTTTCAAAATTCAGGAAAACCTAAGAAGTTGCTTATTGAGCTACTTTTCAAAAGAGCTGAGCTACTGGCCAGTATCAAAAAGATGAAAATAGAAGAAGATAGTTTTAGGATTATAAATCAATCAAAACAAAGTGAGGAAGGAGCAAAAAGTACCCTTCAAGAAATGGCCACTTCATCGAAAACTTTAATACATGAGGATGTATTACAAGAAAACGTAGGATTCGGACTTAAGGAAACACGAATCATAATTTTTAAGTCGACGATATACCAAAATTATATGGAAACGATAGAGATAAAGTAGATGAATGGATATACCTAGTAGAAACTGAGGCTAGGACCCAAGGAATTATTAGAAGTAGGCTAATAGATTGCGTTACAAAACTCCTAAGAGGAAACGTCTTACAAATGCTTAGAAATATGCAAAAAAGAGATGAATCAGTTACGTGGGAAAAATTTAAAAATCAATTATTAGCAACCCTTAAACCAGCTGATGTTCAGAGAGGGCTAAGATCTGAACTAAAAAGTATTAAATTAACGTCAAATTTTGAGGACAACATAATGAAATTCCAGACAATTGCAAACAAAATACATAAGATAGATGAGTTCGAATTAGTCTGGTTCTTTCTTGAAGCCCTTGACCCAAGAGTTAGGGCCGAGTTAGAGTGTAAAAATGTAGAAACGCTAAATGATGCAATCCGGCATGCAAGAATTTTTACAAAAGGATTGAGAAATTTTAGCAAACCCACGGTTGCCAACTATTCAAGAAAAAAAAATTTTAATAATAAGGATTCTTTTATGAAACCATCCATAAATGGAAAAGAATATGTATCAAAATTTAGAGGTCAGAAATTTGACCAAAATGGAAAAGAAAAATTTAGAAGCCAGAATGAGCTGAAGAAAAACTTAATATGCTTCGGATGTAAAAAACCAGGTCATAAAATTTCACAATGTAAGCTAAATAACAATAACAATTACTATAAGCAATATTCTAATACAAGAAGAGTTAATATGGTTGAGGAAGTTAACAATGATTCAGACAATAGGAAAGAAAATCCAGAATATGTGTACACATGTGATACAGGGAATCTTTTATATATATCAGCAACTATAGATGGTATAACACTAACTATGGCACTTGATAGCGGATGTACAACTTCAATATTAAGCAGAAAGTTTGTGGAAAGAAATAAAATAACCGTAAAGGAGTCAGAAATTACAATTGAATCTGACTCAGTGTTAGATTACTCTTATTATATGTTAAGAAAAGTCCTTCGCTTGTTTCATAGATATTCAAATTGCATTCAAATAATATTTTAATTACCTTAAACATTTGATTTCCGCTTGGGTTGCTTAATATATTATCGTACGGTAGATTAAGTTTTAACGAAGAGAATAATCTATACGGACCAGTGTTAACTATTTCCTTATTCCATATAAGTATTGTATCTCCAAGGTTGAATTCTAAGTTGTTTGCATTGCAGATTTCATTGAATATTTTATTTTTATATCTTATTTTGTATTGCGTCATTGTGATGCTTATCTAGTTGTATATAAATGTAAATTTGAAAATGATGTTTTGTTTAAAAAGCGTAACTTGCTTTGCTCTTGTGTTTGCTACACCACATCTTCCCTCGGCTTTAAGCTGAAGACTTGGTCTTCAGTCTTTCTGACCTTCTGGGTTGGTCGGGTTGGCTAGTCGGTTGTTTGTCGGCTTGTTCTTCGGCTCTCATCCTCGACTCTTCTTTCGCCGGTCGTCCGACCCTTCTCTTGCCAGTTTGGTTGCTGGCTGTTGCAGCTGGAATGGCTTGGTGTGTTAGTGGTGACGTGTGTGTGTCAATGGATGGAGTTAGTGGTGTGGTAACCTGGGCTTTGTTTGATGGTATTTCTGAGTCATCAACTGAATAGTATGGCTTGAAGAAGCTGGAATTACGGGTGACTATGTGTCCATTTCGACTCGCTGTGACCATGGTGCCTTTCATGTCTGTCACGGTATAGGGTTCTGGGTCCCATCTTGAGTCTGATTTCTTGGTTTGTTCTGTCTTTACCAAGACTCTCACTCCGACTTCGATTTGTGGCTAACGGACCCTCATACGCTCATCATATTCCCTTTTCATTCTCTCTTTTGCTTTGCGGTCGTTCGCTCTAGCAAGATCGTGGAGTTTCTTTATTTCGTTAAAGTCGAGCTTTACGATCTCTTGAATGCCGGACGTTCGTGCGTGCAAGAATAAGAGTCTGGAAGGTGCTACTCCGGTCGTGGTGTGTGGTGTTTCTCTATACGTTCTTAGGAAACACTCTAGCTCTAAGTCTTTGTTTTTGCCGGCTAGTGCTGCTGCTTTTACCACTTTACCTAGGTTCTTCATGAAGCTCTCAACTTCACCGTTTGCTCTTGGCCATCTTGGTGTTATGCGTTGATGCGTAAAACCCATTTGCTTGGCGTATTCGGCGAATTGGTAGGACTGGAATGGAGGACCGTTGACAGTTTTGTAGTTGATTGGCCATCCTAGGACTCCGTTGAGTCTGTCTAGAGCTTTTTTGACTTGGGCGAATGATGTTGTCATGATTTTATTTATGGCGACCCATCTACTATAGCTGTCGTGGTTGACAAAGTAGTAGGAGCCGTCTGCCATTGGGCCGTAGAAGTCTGCACTGACTTCCTGCCATGGTCCGTCAGGCATTTCAGATGGTACTAGAGGTGCAAACTCAGTTTTGTTCATTAATGTTGAAACAAACCATTACTTAATTCAAACCATTACCATTACTTAATTTTTGTGGAGTGGCTGTGGTTTCGGCCATATACTTGTTTGTAATGGTATGATGCAAAACTTGATTGTGACCTCTACCATTCGGTCTATGTTTGGGAACCATACTTTAGAGCGTAGCAGGGCCTTTGTCTTGACAATGCCTTGGTGCCCTTGGTGCGCAGGCTGTTTGGAATGATGATGCAGCTTCCTTTTAGCACTACGCCGTTTTCTGTTTGATATATTAGTTCGCAATCTTGGCATAGACGCTAAGTTGTGACGGAATTTTGCGGTTCGTCTGTGCTAGCCATGCTTTCAATGACTGGAGTTCATTGTCTGAGTTTGTCTCGGAAATGATTTCTTTCATTGAATTAGCGTATGGTCTGGCGCATTCAGCTACCAGGTTGACGTAGTTTTCATTTTGCTCATCTTGGTTTGACTGATTGCATAGTACTGGGTGGCGTGAGAAGAAGTCGGCTACATTCGTGCTACCAGGCTTGTGGATTATTTGAAAGTCAAACTGAGTGAGTCTCAACTTTTCACGTGACCACACGGCTGCGAGTGCTTCTTTTTCACACTGGCTTTATCTCCGTTCGGGACCACTGAGCAGTCTTGAGGCGAAGCAGACGATTTTGACCTCATTTTTGTCCTTTGGGTTTCTTTGCTGCAACACTGCACCTAGACCAACTGGACTTGCGTCTACTATCAGTTCAGTGTGCCATTCCTTGTTGAAATAGGCCATATACTTGTTTGTAATGGTTTGTTTCAACTTGTGGAGTGCCGAATCATGCTCATCAGTCCATTCCCATATGTGGTGGAGTGGCTGTGGAGTGGCTTCTCTTAAGGCTTGACACTTATCGTCTGTGACTCCACGGTCTTCGAGTCGCTCGAGTACTTTCATCAGCGTTTCGTCGTGTTCGGCGTCAGTTTTTCCGAATATGAGTATGTCGTCGGTCATGTTTGTTTGACCTGTGATGTCTTCCAGCATCTTGCGGATCGCCTCTGTGAACTCTTCGGATGCACTTGATATGCCCATATGAAGTCGCTTATACCTGTAAAGTCCACAGTGGGTAGTGATTGTGGTAAGGTGTCTTGATTCTTTGGCCAGCTTCAACTGGTGAAAGGCTTTTCTTATGTCGAGTTTGGAGAATTTGACTGACCCGCATACGAGGTAGATCAAGTCTTCTAGTGACTTGGTTGGGTGCCTTGTGCGGCGTAGAGCCTTATTAATCGGTCGGGCATCACATGTGAGCCTGATGTCAATCTGATCGGTTGGAGCCATGCTTTTGTGCTTCTTGTCACCTTTTGGCACCACCACCAGATTCGATATCCAGGGCGTCGGGCCCATCGATGAGTTGACTTTTTCCAGTATGCCTTCGTCTACTTGCTTCTCCAGTTCTCTCTTGACTGAGTCTTGTAGATGTATCGCTACTGGCCTAAGTTTTTGTTTGATCGGCCTAGCTTCTGGGTCAACGTCCAGCTTGACCTCGGTTCCGGTTATGCAGCCCATTGTTTCAGAGAATAGTTTTGGAAACTTTTTCTTGACTCTTTCTTTGAATTCATTGGTGCTTTTTGTATCGGTAACTGAATTGAGTATTTGGACGACACCTAGAGAGACCGCTGTTCTATAGCCAAGTAGTAGCTCGGCTCTGCCCTTGATAACAATGAAACCAGCTTTTGTTGTTGTCTTGACTGTGCTTACGTCGGCTATGAACTGCCCTAGTACTGGTAGCGCTGTACCTGCTGTGTATCCATGGTATTCTGTGTTACACTTTTGAAGTGCTGGCCTCCTGTGGATACTATGGTATGTTGGTTCATCTATCACGTTGATGGCCGCGCCTGTGTCTATTAGAAATGAGAGCCTCGTCTGGTTCATTTCTATCGTCACACGTGGTCCATCGATTGACGTCGGTTCATGCTGGACGGCAAACAGTTCGTACTTTTGATTCTGTTTGTATCTTAGGTACTCAGCGTACTCTGAGCTATCTATTGTGTACTGCTCGTCCATGTGCGTGATTTGTCTGATTGACTTTTTGGCTTTTGACTCTGACCTTTCTGCTTTGGGACTCCGACACACTGATGCAAAGTGGTTTAGCTTGCCACAGTTTAGACAGGATTTGTCAAACGCTTTGCATGTTTCTTTGTTTTGGCAGTTCCCACCGCACCATCCGCATTGTTCCTTCTTACCAAAACCAGTTCTGCCGTAACTGTTCTTGGGTTTGTTGGGTTTTCTGGATCGGTCTTGCGCGTACATAATCGACGATGCCGCCGTCGGGTTCGTGAGCATGTTCATGTTTTGCACTGAGCTCTCGAATCCTTGTGCGCTCTCGATCGCATTGGCCAGGGTCAAGTTGTTCGACCTACAGCATTTCTCCTGAAATGCAGGCATGTTCGAAACGGCCACGAATTGGGAGAGGACGTTGCGCTCGAGCGCCTCCCCAAACTTGCAGTGTATTGCTTGCTGGCGGAGCCTCATTACGTAGTCGTGGACTGGCTCGCCTTCTCTTCTCTTCATGTGGCGGAATTTCTGCTTCTCAGCAAATTCCGATCGCTGGGCCGTGAAGTGGTCGGTCATCAGTTTGTAGGCCTGATCATGTGTCTCGTTGTCATCTCAGCTCCGGATGCTCTTGTAAATCTCATATTTATCCATTCTATGGTCTAAAATTTTTTCGACTTCAAATACAACATTTTTAGTTTCCCCGTTGTTTTTAACGTTGTCAAATTTTAATCGCTGCCGTGGGAAGGTATCTGTTAATACATTTTTTATGCATTTTCCACGATATAATTGTCATTTTTCGTCAGACCTATTACAGTAAACGGACCACGGTATTTCGGGTGAAGCTTATTTTGTATGCCTGGTATACTAATCCATACCTTAGTTCCTATTGGAATTTTTTTCCTCAGTAATTGGTCTTATTTTGTTTTGGGCTTTAACTTGCTTATTCTTGCCTTTTTCGATGTTACGAAGTGCTTCTTGATAAGATTTTTCCATCAAAAATTTTATCTCCAAGACTCGTTCTTCCAGTGCGTTTTGTTTAAACTCTGAATCAATAGAAGACCAGTTCCTAAATCCGTTCATTTTACTTCCGAACATTAACTCGAATGGAGAGAATAATGTTGATGTATGGACTCTAGTTCTATATGCTAGCAACACATACGGTATCCTTTTTGGCCAGTCTTCAGTATTCTGTTCACAATGTTGCCTTAAACATTTAACGAATTCTCCATTAAATCTCTCAACCTGACCGTTTGTCCTAGGATGGTATGCTGATTTAACAACATGCTCAGCGCCAATTCTTTTATTAAGATTATCTACGATAGTGTTGTTAAACTCTGTCCCCTGATCTGAAAGAAAAACCTTAGGAGAACCAAACAAGCGTATAAATTTCCATAGGTGATAAGCAATTTCAATAGCTGTTTTACTTTTAATAGGTTCTACGTATGGATATTCGGTAAGGTATTCGCTAATTACCATAACTCCGAGAAATCCTTCCTCAGTTAACGGTAGGCCGAACACAAGATCAATAGCTATTCTATCGAAAATGCTTTTAATATTTAGTGTTTTGGCCGGATGCTCTTTTAAAGCTATCAGATTATTTCGTTTGCAAATATCACATACCTAAATATATTGTTCGAAGTCTCTGTCAATGTTTTTCCAAAAATATTCTTCCCTTATCCTTTTAACTGTTGTTTCTTTTTGAAAGTGTCCCAATACATGAGATTTCTCAATAATTTTTGTTCTTAAATCTGGTTTCGGAACAATCAGTGCACACCCTTTTTTGTCAAAGTAAAAAATTAAATTTTCCTTTAGATCATACATATAGCGTGAAGCTTGACTCTCTACTCGTTTTACTTGCTTGGTTGACAATCCCGGAGAGTGTTTGCCATTCTTAAGAAAATTTAAAAGTGGTTCATCTATGTAAACGTCAAGAATTTTTCTTGAGTCTTCATCACACATAATTGTATTCCTCTCACATAAGGTTCTGCATGATAGTACTGGTCTACTAATAGCATCAGCATTCCCATGTTTAGCTCCTTTTCTATATATAATATTAAAGTCGTATGTTTGTAAGAAAATAGACCATCTAGCTAGTCTCCCACTTGGTTCTTTAACTGATATTAACCATTTTAAGGCAATATGATCAGTAACGACGTCAAATTTTTGTCCATACAGAAATGTATGATTATTCTTTATTACCCACACGAGAACCAAACATTCGCGTTCTGTAACGCTATAATTTTTCTCAGCACCTTTAAGGAGTTTTGAAGAATATGAACACACATACTCTTTACCACTGTCATCCATTTGAGACAGGATAGCTCCCAAAGCATATCCTGATGCATCTGTGTGCAAAATAAATTTCTTCTTGAAATCAGGTTGTCTTAGTATTGGTTCAGATGTAAGAGTTTCTTTAAGGGTGTTAAAGACTTTTTCCTGTTCGACTTCCCATTTGAATTTAAAATCTTTTTTAACACTAGAACGCCCGATTTTTTTTATACCGTTAACGCCCGGCAGGGGTCTAAAAAACCCCTTATTAAATTAAAATACAAGCAAAAAATTAAGCATATTCGCGGAAAATAAGATTTATTTAAGTTAATTATGATTTATTTATGCATTAAATATTTATGTCATTATTATTTTATGCTAAGAATTTATTAATTTTAAGCGATAGAAAAAGTAAAATTTTAAAGGGGTTTAAAAAACCCCCTCCGGGCGTTTATGTATATTTTTTTTTTTTTTGACATTAAATTATTATAATTTTTAATTTTCAAAAATAAAATAATAATTAAATTCACATTTTTAATTAGGGAAAAAAAATTTTGACAAAACTCCTCTTAGAAAAATTTTTATTGACATTTTAAAATCAAAAAGGGGTTTAAAAAACCCCCGGGCGTTCTAGTGTTAAGCAATACATATAAAGGTTGTGAAATTTTAGCGTAGTCCTTTATGAAAACTCTTTAGTAATTTGTTGCTCCTAAAAACTCTTGAACTTGTTTAAGATTTTGAGGGCGTTTTCTTCCTATAATTGTTGGGGTTTTAAACGGATCCAATTCAATTGAAGAAGATGTAACTACGTATCCAAGGACTTTGATTTTTCTTGCAAATCAGTGACATTTGTTTGGCTTAATTTTTAATTCATTATCCCGTAATGCTTTCCAACCAATTTAATATGCTCCTTGTGTTCTCCAATATTTTTTGAATGGACAATGATATCGTCTAAATAAACCTCACAGAATGACATGTTTCAAATATGCGAAACATTATTCTACTAAATTTGGGGGGAGCGTCTTTCAAACCAAAAGGTAGTCTTTAAAATTAATAATGTCCATCGGGTGTAGAAAATGCTGTTTTTTCTTTAGAGTCAGGGTGCATTTCTACTTGCCAGTAGCCCGATATCAAGTCTAAAGTTGAAAAATAAGTTGAACCATTCAGCCTTGATAGAATATCATCGATTCTTGGTAATGGCCAAGATTCTGTGATTGTTTTTAGATTTAGCTTTCTATAGTCTACAAAAAAGCGTTTACTTCCATCTTTTTTAGGTATTAACACCACAGGTGAAGACCATGGTGATGTTGAAATTTCAATAATATGATTTTCAAGCATTGTCTTTATCTCTTCTTGTAATATCTCTCTTTCCTTTAAGGATTTTCTATAAGGTCTAAGAAATATTGGGACTTCGTTTGCTGTTCTAATTACGTGTTTATCGACTTTACTCCTTGTTACATCTTTCATACTCATTGCGAATCTATATTTTATATAGTCTAAAGATTCTTTGAAGTATTGATATTCACTGGCATCAATATTATCGGTTGCTTTACTTTATTTGTAAAGCTAAGTAAAGATTGCAGCCCTACTAGTTACAAAAACAATTTCTAGCATTTAAGAATAAAAGTTAGATTACATAATTTTTATCGATGATGCAGCTTTAACATTTGATATAATTCATAAAATTGATCATCTTAAAGATTTAATTGTCGTTTTATTTTATTTAAAATACTGATCTTGAACTATCATAATTAAGAAAAAATATAACAATGGGCATTAATAAAAGAAGACAAAAGATAATTTTTTAAAGCCAAAAACAAAATTAGTAAATTGTTAATAGTAAATAATAGAAAATTGAAAAAGTAAATTGGTTTCGATCAGACGTCTATAAGCCTACAAACCCGCTATATTTCTCTAAAATAAAAATTCTCAATTTTTTTTTCTCTTTTATGAACGCTTACCAATTAAGTTTAAGATTCTAGAAATAATTGTGAAATAAATAAGTTGATTTTTAACTCATTTGATCTAAGCAAATATCTGTTTTAAAATTCTTTTATAAAAATATTGATAAAAAAAATTTTTTCAATTGTTTATTATTACAGGAAAATATTTCTGTTAAGTCAATTTTAATTCAGAAATAAAATTTTAAGCAAAAATAAAGGAGAATTTTTTGAAAAAGTTAACTTCTGGTGATGCTGGTTTAGTAGAATTATTTTATGAAAATTTTTGTATAAGAAAGGTGAAAGATTTGGAAAAATGCGCTACCAACTTAATGAGAAATTGTTTAACAGCACATGCTGATAAGGGAAGATAAGGCAAGCTATAATAGAATTGTCTAGTGAAAATATTTTAAAAGACGAGCCCAACAAAATAAGGCATGTTGAATTTTATGATCAAAACTTAATATCAAATTGATCATTTTATATTTAAAAATAAATTTCCTGAAGAATTAGGTAGAATTTTATAAAATTCTTGATGGAACATTGATTAACATAGTTTGTTAAATTAAAATTTCAAAAAAAAAAAATTTTAAATTAATAGTATGTTCAAAATTAACTAAAATGATCGATTATTTTTGATTTTTCAGTAAAGTTAATAATGCAAATAAATAAATTTTTTTCTTAACATAAAATATTATTTGGTTTTTTAATCAAATTTCTTTGCGAAGTTAAGTTTTTTGTCTTTCGGATTTTGTACTCTTTTAAATTCTAAAAATCGATTATTAATTCATTTATTTTATGATCAACTTAAAATAATTTTTTGAGACTGTAGCATAATATGTTAAATCATTATCAATAAAAAAAAATCATTTAGTTAATTTAAGAAATTTTTATGCTCTCTTTTTAATTGAGCATTTGATCATTTGATCATAAACTTCAACATGCCTCAAAATTGCTAAAAATATAGATTTTTGGATATTCTTTTTTTGACCAAATTAACTTAATTTTAGATGATTTTATATAAATTTCGATATAATCTCGTAATTTTTTATACTGATAATTTTAGGTAAATTTTCTATAAATTACTAGATATATCTAAAATTATATTAAAACCAAAAATCTTGGCAATACTATAATAATACATTAATTAAAATAGAACATAATTTAAAAAAATTTTTTTTTAAATACTTAAGAGTTTAATTTTGTTTTAGTCGCTTTTGGCTAATTGAATTCTTAAAATAATTTTAAATATCCTTAAATCAGAGAAAAACCGTTCAGCGTTTGCATTTAAAAAAGAAAGATGAATTTTAAATAAAGTAAAAATTTCACTCAGAGACTTGCTTATATCATTATTATTATTATTAATTTCAGTTTAAAAATAAAAATATCCAGTCAATTTTGCATTCTTTTTCTTAGTTTAGACACATGATTTTATGGAGAGAGAAGTCGGGAACTTTTTTTCGCAGAAGAGTATATTATTTTAATGCAAAAATAGTATCTCTGCATTATTTCTATTAGGAAATATCAATTTATTTAATGGTTTTAGTTCTATTTGATCATTTGAACATCAAAAATTGATCATTAACTTCAAATTGCTAAAATTAAGACTTTTTTATAAAAAAGAAGTTTTTAAAGGGGTGATTAAGACTTTATCGAGCTATTCTCTTTAGATTTGGTCAAAAATGTCAAAGTAAAAATCAGATTTTAGTCCAAAAATAAAAGTCAGATTTGCCTTAGACAATAAATAAAGTCAAATAAAAATTCTGACTAAAAAATTCTAAAAGTTTAGAATTAATTTGGTTTAGTATTATCAACATTTTAATAATTTTTTTCAAAGAAATTTCATTTTTTAAAAGGGACTAATAAAATGAATGAAAATAAATGAAGCATAAATGAAACTAATAGTTTCTTTTTTCAAAAGTATTTTTAGTATCGGTTTCGATACCTGATACCATCAAAATAAATAATTCTGACATCATTATTTAAAAAACTAAAACAATGAAATATTTTTATTTAATTTTTGAATATTTTAAAAAAATTTTTAAATGTAAAATGCACATTATTGATTGTTTAAATTGTATAAAAGTCTTGTATAAAAGAATCCAAATGTTTTTTTAAACATTTTCTTATTTTAATGTTGTTTCAATCAGATTGTCACTTTAGCTCTAAAAAATATAAAAATTCAAATTTATAGTCATTTTAGAGTCATTTTTCTCTAATTTTTATCTTAAATTATCAAATAAATTACAAAAAAAAGATTTTTTTAATCAAAAGATAACATTCTTTCCAATATTCTAGCAATGCAAACCATAGCTATCATCTAAAAAATTTTGCTTCTGACTTTAATTAAGATTTTGAAATAAAATAAAATAAAAATTAAATCCAAATTCGACAAGAAAAGACTATGAGACTAGTTACAAGACATAAAGAAATAAAGAAATAAAGAAATGTTATCAGGCCAAACAAGATAGTGAAGTTGAATTGTGCTATATGTAAATAATGATTAGAGATAATTTTAGTGCCACATGGTGCTTGAATGTTCGATGTATGATCACATTTCAAAGTAATCATATTAAATTTTAGTCCATTGGAACATTTGCTTGTCTTGACTGTTTTTAAATTTTCACATTTAAAAAAATCCACACAATCATTCTTAATATTTGGATAATATCCGTCCGGTCTTGAGCTACACAAGTTTTTTTCGCGTTCCTTTATCTTTTCATAAATGAAACTAATATCATAAATATCAGGTGGACCTTGATTATATCCGGCAATTAAATTTTCACGTTCAATTAAAAGTGAGAAAACAACTTGTTCAGCATAAATGGTAATTCTTAATATTCCACTATTTGTATTCCAAATTCGAATTGTTTCATCCTGTGATCCACTTGCCAAGTCGCCATTTGTGAGCACTGCAAGGCACAATATATCATTAGAATGGCCATTTAGAGTATTTTTCAAATTAAAATTATTTTTATTCCAAATTTTGATTGTTTTATCACCTGATCCACTTGCTAAGTCACCATTCTTAAGTATTGCTAGTGAATAAACTTTATTTGAATGACCACTCAGAGTTTTATTTAAGTGTAAATACTTATCGAATTGACTGCTCAGAATATAATTTAAACTTTCAAAATTTGTATTCCAAATTTTAATTAAACTATCATTATATCCGGCTGCCAAATGACCATTTTGGAGCACTGCAAGGCACAAAACTCGTCCAGTATGATCGGACAGAGTAAATTTTGCTTTTTTTTCATTTGGATTCCAAAATTTAATTGTTGTATCAGCTGATCCACTTGCTAATAAACCATTCATAAGTACTGCTAGTGAAGTAACTGGACCAACATGACCAATTAGAATATTTTTTAGTTTTCCATCATTTGGATTCCAAATTTTAATTGTTTTATCTTGTGATGCACTTGCCAAGTCGCCATTTTGGAGCACTGCAAGGCACCAAATCCTATCAGAATGACCATCAAGAATCCTTTCAATCCATTCTTCAATTGGATTGATAATATAAATTTTTTTCTCATCTACTTCTGCTCTAAATTTATTTTTAAGTAGAGCTAGAGAATTGCCTGGATGTTTATCCATTTCATAAATCCCTTTAGTTCTTTTCCAAATTCTAAATGAACGATCATTTGATTTACTTGCTAAATCATTATTGAGCGACTTTTGTCCTCTTGAATGACGTAAAAGGATCATTCCTCCTCCACAATAGCAATTGGAGATCACAATTGCCAAAATTTGATAAAATATAATATAATTTGTTTCCATTTGGCATAAAATTTTTATTAATATTGAATTTTGTGAGCTCTTAATAATGAACTCCATTTATTTAAATTTCATCTATTTAAGTATCTAAAAAAATCAAATAGTGAGGCATAGAATTTCTATATTTTTGTGCAAAATTAGTTTAAATCATAATTTTTGAATAAGTTTTTTGTTTTTTAATTGAATATATAAAAATATAATTTTTTGAAAGAGCTTTAACTCGTCAAACTACAATTTTCAGAGAATGAAATTTAAAAAAGTTTTTTTCTAATTGAAAGTTTGATTAATTTGCTTAAATTTTGAGATCAATTATTTATAGAAATAAAAAGAATAGAATTTTATTTATCTTAAATAGGATTGCCCATAATTTTTTATCACTAATTTAACTCCAACTGACTAAATTTACAACATCTAAAAAAAGGCAATGTGAAATTTTAGTACAAAAATTACAGTACAAAAAGTAAAAACGCTATAATTTATTTTCTAATTGTGCAAAAATAGTTCTATAAAAAGTACAATATTGAACAAATTTTTGCAACCAAATTCCAGGCTCTGGAAAAACTCTGCAATTTTCTGTAAATGCACACCATTAAAAAATATTTGATTAAAAAATGCAATAAGTTGCAGAGTTTTTGCAGAGCCTGGAATTTGGTTGCAAAAAATTTGTACAATATTGTACTTTTTATAGAAGTATTTTTGCACAATTAGAAAATAAATTATAGCGTTTTTACTTTTTGTCCTGTAATTTTTGTACTAAAATTTCATATTGCCTAAAAAAATTAAATTTTGTTTAGATAAAATTTTTTTTTTAAAGAACTCTACCGTATTTCTATTGAAAAAATGCCCCCTTTTATGTCATTTAAATTTTTAGTAAAATGCCTAATTTTAGCGAATTTTGATAGGTTTTTTTTCCTTTTTTTTTTTCAACCATTTAATTTGAAAAAAAAAAATAGTTGTCGTCTCCAGATCGGGAAAAAAATGGTAAAAAAAGTGGCGAATTTAACTTAACATTTATCAAAAAAATTTTCAAAATGAATTAAAAAATAGCAATTGCAATTTTGCTTATTTCATTGAGACTTTATTTTCTAAGCATTTTAGCATTTAAAAATCTCACTTAAAAACTTCTTTAATCAAATCCACGCAATGGCTTTAAGCTTATCACAATATTTCAAAGCAATCAGGAATTCTAGTTACACTCAGAGTGTAACTAGAGCAACCACACTGACCACCAACGAGACTACTACCTTGAATACAATTGCGTCTTCTACAGAGACTGCCACTGCAACTTCAATGTTAAATCCAAACTTAAATTATTTATCGAACTGTCGTGTTCGTTTCGCAACAAGTATTTTAAAAACAAAGGTTGAATGTGAATTTTCATTCATTAGAGCAGATTATCTTGTTTTTGTTATTATTGGACTTTTATCTTTAATAGCTTTCACATTGATTTTGTTTTTGTGTTGTCAGATATATTCAAAAAATGAAAGGAAAGAAAAAAATGTCAATGAAGGAAAAAAATTCAAGGTATTTTTTTATTTTATATTCAATAAAAATAAATTAATTTATAAAGATTTTAGACAAATCAAAATAATATGTTTGAAGACTTGCCGATACATGTTGCAAGAAAATCCGGTTCATCAGAAACAATTTGTTTGGAATCAAAGGCTTTGGGAAGTTTTGGCCAAAATGCTTTGTTTTGATTGTTTTTTTTTTATTAAAACCTATTAAATATTAATGTAACCAGGTTATGTTTGTTAAAGTTTTTAAGCGCCTGCGTGATTAATTGTAAAAATGAAAATGTGTAAATTAAAAAAATTGTTTTTTTTCCATTGTTTATTTAAAATCAAAATATTCCAAAAAAAAATTGCATTAAAAGTTTTTTTTAATTTTATTTTTTTATTTACTATACTAAAAGATATAAAGTAGAACTTATAGAATGATTACAGGATTGTTTTTGGCTGTCATTTAATTTTTTCACACTCTGGTCTAAATCATTTACGAGATAGAATTCTCCTTCGATATTGAATATTCCCCAAAAATGTCCTGACTTTGAATATGTCGCTGTTAACAATTTGAACCTCCTTTTATCAATGATAATTTCTACTGGCAGATCTTTCAAAAAAACATTAAGTTCTCTTGCTTGAATAAAAACAAAATTCGGATTTGTATGAAATTCGACATCACATTCTATTTTAGTTTGACATAACTTGCATCTTTCTGAAAAGCAAAAATCAAGATGTATTAAGTTCATTTTTTTTTGAAAAAATATTAGTTCCGCATTATATCGCACAATTACGTTTTTATTATTTTGGCAATTTTTATGACATTTTTGAATTAATTTATGGTTTTGAAAACAAACTAAGTGCTTAATTATTTTTTCACCCTCAGAACCGAAAACCGAAATTGTGTTTTCTTTTGGCTTTACCCTAAGTTTCATAAAGTTTTCTATCCATAATTGCCGAGCTTTATCCCATTTTAAAAAATTAATTAATTTTACAATATCTTTCAAGTTCTGAGTTGAATCTAAAATTGGTAACTCTAACAAAAAATCTTTTCTTAATTTATAAACACACCATAACGAGAGAAGGAAATAGTCAATTGAACAAGTGTTTGATAAAATTATATTGCTTATTCCGTTATAAACTATTTTTGCTCCCCATTTAGGTACATGATTTCTAAATTGCTCAATAAAGGGAATTTCTTGATATTCATTCATAAAAACATTATTAAAAATATTTTCATTCATTTTGTCATTTTCATTTTCAACTTCTTTACTTATACTTTCAACAAATCTTCCTTTTTTTTTCCTTTCAACACGAACATGTTTTGGTTCATTTGGTTTTTCATTCGATTCTGTATCAATAAATATTTTTTTGAGATGTTTTCCTTTTATTCTAATATTTCGGAACCTATCAAATGCCAAGAAGCAAAGAACAGTTGCGACATGAACACAACATCCAACAACTTTTCTTCCAGACATACAATTGCAAATATAGCCTTCAGATTAAATAATTTAATAAATAAATTAAAAATAACATTTCAATGAAAAATATTTACTTTTTATCGACCTCCATTCATTTAGAAGCGGGACATATTTAATAAAGACTTTATAAGTGTTTTTAAAATGTTTTTTACAATTTAAACTCTTTTTTTTTTTAGTAAATTTTTTGACTTCACTTCTTTTATGTCTTGATGCTATTTCAAATGCAATTATTTTAGTATTTTCGGCATTGTTTCTTGATTCATAACTTTTTTCTGATATTAAATAGCATGTTTCATTATCCAATAAATCTTCGTAATAACTTTGACATTGATTATATTGATATGTTCCAAAAATTATATTTTCAATAATTATTGTTTTAGATAGTCTAGGAAAGTCTTCAATTTCAGAAAATTTTAATTCTTTTGTTGCTTTTGTGTCCAATCGTGTTTTCAATAAGTATTCTAGTTCGTTTTCGTATTCCTTTGCTTTTTTTTTCATCCTCTTTGCAATTGATCTAGAATTTTCACCATCAGGACAACATGGCTTGTGAAAAAAATTTATCATTGCACATGCGTTTCTATAATCTTTTTGTATATGATTTATCACAGAATTCCTTACGTTATCAAGAGCTTTTAGTCTTTTTAATTTACCATTTACTGTTTCTATAATAAATCTACACTGTAATTTAAAAATTAGCTGATTTTTTTCCCTAAAAGTTATTTTAGATATTACTTTAGTCACAAATCTGGTCTTGGTTGTTTGAACAACCGTCAACTGTTTTTGTTCTTTTTCATCACTAGAAAATATTGATTCTTCTAATTGCTTACAAGTTGGCATCAGTGGTTTAAAGCTATAAACATCTGACAGCTTTTTAAAGATATCTCTAAATCCTAAAACAAAATAATTTATAATTGATATTTAAATCAAAAATTAACAATTTCACCTCTATCCAAAAAAAAAAATGTTTTTTTCGGTTCAAGTATTCCTAGCAATTCTTCATCTGTGTCTAAAATGTAGTCAAGAATTGATGCGTCATTCATATTCGCTTTAAAAGGGCCATAGCAATCTATTATGTAGCCATCAGCACAGCATATTAAAAATGGCTTTATTAAAGAATCTTTTTTTTGTCCACTATAACAATCGTATTGAACTTGATTATTTTTGCTCTTTTCGCATCTGCAGTAAGAAAATATGTTGAAAACAGTAGAAAATATTTATTTAGTGGGTTAAAAAAAGAATCAGGCGGAGTAAATATTGTTTGGGTGGATTAAATATAATATTTCTATGTCTTTATTTAAAGAATAAATGAGAACAATTGATAGTAGAATTTATGGAAATAATTTTTTTATTCGATTAAAGTATTTCGGATTTTTATTTAGATTTGAATATGAAATAAAAAATTTTAAATTCGACTCTTTTTTAACTTTAATTCTATTAATTTTTTTAACATTAAATAATTTTAGAGAATTGGGATAATTAATAATGAAGAATTTAGCAATATGTTTATTTTTTGGGAAACAAATCTGTAAATTATCATGGAAATGTACAAGAGCTGGATTTTATCTCTCTCAACAAACTCTAAAATTGGGATATTTTATCACTAGATTCTCTTGTGAAAAAAGTTTAAAGGCTGCAGAAAAAGCGATTTTATTGAATAAAAAGGTATTTAAAGAAGCATGCGCAAGTGGAAGGAATTTATCAATTTTAACCGCTAAAAGTGGCATGTTTTTTGCGCAATCAACTTTAAAAAATGGAACCCTTTTTTTCAGAAAATTAAATTTTTATAAAAAATGTTTTATTACAGAAATAGGTTGGAAAACTCTAAAAAGTAATCAGGAATATTTAGTAAAAGGAAAAAAAAACAGTAATTTTTTCAAATATTAAAATAAATAAATGATTAAAATTAATCTTGTTTCTTTTAAAAACTAAAGAAAAACTCAAGAAGAATTATTTAAAAAAAACTTACGTACTTGAGCACTGGTTTTTAAATAACTCAGCAAAACCATATCCAGATATAAAGACAAAAAAGCAATTGGCAAAAGAAAGCAATTTCACGTACCAACAATTAAATCAATGGTTTAAATATAAGAGAAAATGTATGAAAAATAAAGCTAAAGGAGGAAAGAGCAAATCAATGAATCTTGAGCAAAAATTGATCTTATCACAGTTTTTTTTTCAGAAAAATCAGAATCCAAGTAAGAAACAATTGGAAACGTTGACAAAGTCAACAGGGTTAATTGAGAAAAAAATTGTTTTATGGTTTGCACGAAAACGATATTTATATAATCAAAAAAAATAATTTTTTTTAAATATTTTTTATTAATTATTATTGCTTTTGAATTTTTTAAATTAAATTATGAATTAATTTATTAAACAATTGAATACAAAAAATATGTTGCTGTTCATTTTACAAATTCTTTTTAATATTTATTTACAGAAAATATTATAATAAAAAAACAAAATACTAAGGAAGCTAAAATTGTCACTAGTCCAGTCATTAATTTGAAAAAGTCCATTATTCCAAGTCCACTAAAAGTTGAAGACATAAATGAATTGATTATTCTGCCAATAAAACTAGAAACATAATGACCAAAATCCAAAAGCGTTTCAAAAAAGGCCTTGTATAGATAAAAACATTAGAATTTATTTTTAAATTGAATGACAAAATTACATTCCAAAATGAGGCATTGTTTTGGCAATCGATTTGAAAAATAAAGTCAAAAATGTCCTGTTTCTTTTTAATCAAACATTTTTGATAATCACTTACAAGCTTATCATACTTGCTCATAAATCCATTCAATATTAATAAAATAAAAAAAAAAATAATAAATATTTTTAATATGCAATTTATTTCTAAACTTGCTGGGAACCAAGTGCTAATCAATGATGATTTTTTACTATGTATAACACTTTTCGTCGTAATATATTTGATATAGCACTTTTCTTTTTCCATCCAAGTAACACCAATTATGTCATCATGTAAAATGCACCAAACTTTTGCCTTTTGGAGATCACCTAATTAAATTAAAAAAATTTTAAAAACTTAATATTTTGACTTATTTTCTTACCATTTATTCTTTTGAAAAAAATTTCTTTTAACATTATAATAGTTGGATAGAAATAACCAATAATTCAAAATTTATAATGTTTTTTGCTTAATGGGATTTCACTAAAAACCTTTTTTAGTGAAATCCCATTAAGCATTAATCCCAAAAAACATTTTACCAAACATTCAAAATAAAACTAAAATTATGTTATGATAGTTTTGATTTTTCCATTTTTTGCTTACCAAAGACCAACCATCAATTAAAACTTACTTATTCCTTTAGAAAGGACTTACTTTCCATTTGTTCTACAAGAAAATACTTAATTTAATTTTTTTTCTCTTATTTTTATTTTTTTAAACAGGGGCACAATTTTATACGAAAAACCGGTAGAGTTCTTTACAAGACTTTTTATAATAAAAAAACTTTTTCTTATGTATGATTACTTTTTTTTCAGTTTCTAAAAAAATTAAAGTATCGTAAATTGACTTCTAAACTCCAAAATAATTGGCGCCTTTTTCTTTCTTTTTATTTAGCCATTGTTTTAATGTCTTAAGAGTTTTTTCTTACAATAAAACTACTATTGGATTCACTTTCCAATTAAAGAATTTTAGAATTTTCTGAAAAGATTCTTTTTTAATTTTAGAAATAATTATTATCTAAACAAATGTTTTTTTTATATTAAAAGAGTTTTTTTTTAAATCAAATTAGAGAACCCATTTTGTTGTAAACGATGTGGGAAATAACAGAGGTTTTACTTTATAGCTAGGAATTTATAAAATTCTTATTTAGTGTCTAATTTTTTTAGATTCATTTGTAATGATCATCAAAGATTTCTATTCCAAGTGAATAGCTTACTTCTATATTTTTTTATCATGTAAAAATATGAGGAATGGTAAGACATATGATCAAAATAACCTATTCTCTTTTAGATGTTTGCCAAACAATTTAAAAAAATTTTAAATACTCACAGTTTTTAAAAACGTAATCTTTAAATTAAAAAAAATAAAAGTTCTTAAAAGAATGAAAAGGTGGAAATACTAAGAAGAAATAAATTTTTAATAGTTTTCTTTTATTTTTTAAATCAATTAAGCTTTACATTTTTTGTAAAATAATTTTTAGTGATCGATCTTCCTAATTAATATTAATCTTGTTTATAAAAAAATATCCCCGAGATAAAAAAAATTCAAATAAAATTAAAACATTAAAATAAGCTCCTGTTACACCTCATGTGCCCCATGTTTGTCTCTATCTTTTAATATATTTATATTGAATTTTAGTTTAAGTTAGAGTTTTCTTTAGATTAAGAAAAGAAAATCTTCTTTTTTAATTTATTTAATAGTTCCATGCTTTTAAACTATGATGTGATATAAAATAATTTTTATTTAGTTTAACCCTTAACTTCTAGACTATGGAGGTTAATTTTAAGTTAAATTTTTTATTTAAGAACCACTTTATTTTAATTTTTTATGTTTTTGATTTTAGTTAATATTTTCTTTATTAAAAGAAGCTTTTTTTATATTTATTTTACAGTGGTGATTTGACACGTGGGTTTTTACGTAAAATTACGAAAATCGAGCTTAAGTCTTCCAATTTTGAGGAAAAAGAAGGTTCAATCCCCCTAATTTTCCTAAATATTATTTTAGTGAGGTATTAGAGTACGTGGAAAATTAGTCTGCTGCATACTCAAAATTTCGAAAATTCGATGTCTGAGCCTTCTTTTTCCTCAAAATTGGAAGACTTAAGCTCGATCCAACCCCAATTAATAATTTTTTAAACCCTTTTTATGACGTCCAAAAAGATTTCACTGAGCAATTAAGGATTAAAATTAGGGAAAATTTCCCTCAAAACCCAAATGAGGGGGTTAAACCCTAACGATTGGTTTCTATAGATCAGCAGATAATAGAAAATTTCTTGAGAAAAAAGGTATTTATCCTTATTCAATTTACTAATTAAAATAGTATTCTAACTTTTTGTATTAAAGAACACCTGGCACGATATGTACCTCATGACAGAAAATTTGAAAAAGCCTTTGAAAAAGCAAGCAATTCATTGAAGACGTCCCGCTCAGTTGTTAACACTTCAGCTAAAAAACAACTAGAAAAATAAACAAAATTTTGAATTAAAATTTATTAACTAATAAAATTTTTAACATGTTTCCAAAAATTTTTTTTAAATTTTAACTTTTTTACGATTATTTACAACTTTTTACGAAATTTTACCACTTTTAAACTAAAATTTTACAAAATTTTACGTAAAATATCGTTAATTTTTTTCTCGAGTTTGAAACTTTGATTTTATTGAATTTGAGCAAAATTATCAAAAAAGTACTTAAAAACGGCGAATTTTTGGCCCTTTTAGTTTTTACCCTTTTTAACGTAAAATTACGTAATTTTACGTAAAAACCCACGTGTCAAATCACCACAGTATGTGCCAATCTAAATCTCATCAAAAAAAATCAAAATAAAGTTAAAAGTTAAAAGAAAATAAAAGTGAATTAAAAAGAGATTTATTGAAAAAGAAAGCATCTTGAAGTTGATGATCAATTCAAAATATCATTTCAATTCAAATAGTTTATCTTTAGATATTAAAATAAATCTTTGATTTGATTTAAATAATTGTAATGTAGCATGCTTTACATGCAATGTAGATTAAGAAAATATGAAAAAATTGAAAAACATTTTCTCAATCCAATGATAAAATCGATTTTCAATTTAGTTAACTGATTTTTTGTAAAGTTTAATTTTCATTTTACGTATTTGGAATTTTTTATTTGAATTTCTTTTTTTTAATTTAATTGTGAATGCTAGATACAAATACTTTTGAAATAAAAAATCTCAAATAAACTTTACAAAAAATTAGTTAATACATTTAAATATAAAAATCGATTATCAATGGACTGAGAAAATTTTTTTTCAATTTTTTTTTTATTTTCTAAATCAACATTGCATGTAAAGCATGTTACATTACAATTATTTAAGATAAATCAAAGATTAAGTTTTATATCTAAGGATTAAATTTTTGAATTGAAATGATATTTTGAATTGATCAGCAACTTCAAGATGCCAAAAAGAAATATATAGAGACATTATTATTTGTATATCTGTGTTGAGATAAAGCCGCTTCAGAATTTAATTTTAAACGAAAATTAAATTAAATTAATAAATTTGTTAAAACTAGATTAAAAAAAAAATCGCTAAAAAAAGAGAGAGTTTATTTTTTAACAAAAAAAAATGTCTACAAAATTTAGAACATAATATTTTTTAACATTTAAGATGGCCGCCATTAGCTTTAATACATTCGGCAACAGCTGAAGAATTTTAAAGGATTTGGAGTAATTTTGTTCAAGAGCAATAAGGTAATTTTTCACGAAACTGACTTATTTAAATTGAAAACAGCCACAGTATAGTAAGTCTTAATTTGTATTTAAAATAATTTAGTTATATTAATTTTGCTAAATTTTAGAGAAATCTATTCGAATAAAATTTCATTTGGAATCGATTTCGAAAAAAATCGATTTCATCGCTCAAAAATAAAAATCATAAAATGCAAAATTGTTTTTTTTCTTTGTTATCCTAAAATTTTTTAAAAAAGTGCATCTAACTATGTTAAATAAATATTAAAATTTAAAAAAAAAAGGTAACCTGGAAAACTCTCAAAAGATTTCATATTTTTAAAGAGACATTTTGGATTTTATCCAATGTGATTTTTGCATTTTTTACTTTTAGTTTTATTGAAAAATGATGCCATACTTTAGGTCACAAATCTAATAGAATTCGTGGTGGAATTTTTTATTGCAACACCAAAAAAAAATATTAAATGAATAAATGACAAAAAAATTTACTTTGATTCCAAAAGTAAAAAAACAAAATGAACAAAAATTGTTTAAAATTTTTTGAAATACATTTACAAATTGATGGCTAAACGCAACTTGGAAATAGTTTTCCTTAGGCTCAATTATCGATCGCTCAGCATTATTTTA
>QEOQ01000238.1:1022724-1040322 GCA_010279815.1 Brachionus plicatilis
ATTGATATCTGATTTAGATCTGATAAGTTCTGATTTTTTGTTGATCATCAGTTACTATTGATGAATTGATGGTTCCGAAAAAGTCTGAATTATTTCCGTGTTGATTTCTTTGATTTGAGGAGAAGAATTCAAAATTATAGAAAAAATTAATTTTTTTTTAAATAAAATAATCATATCAATTTGTATTTTCATTTATTTTGTTTCTTATTAGCAAATAAGAATGCTAATTAAATTGGCTGACTTAGTTATAATTCTAAATTTTAATACAAAATAAATTAAAGGTTTATTATCTAAAATTAATAACTTTAATCATTATTTTAATAATTTATTTGTTTAGTGGAAAAAAATGAACGAAAAAATGTCAATTGGACCGATTTAATAAAAACAACCGTAAATTTTATGGTTCACAACAAATTAAGTAACTTGAACGTCAATGAGAAATTATCTAACAAACAAGGAATTTGGGGAAGACTTGCTGAAGAATTTTTCAAAGAGCCATTTTCAATTGGTAACGCACTATATTTAAGTAAAAATTGGGAACGAAATCGAAATTCATATCGAACAAGTGTATTAAGAATTTTGAAAGATTCAAATTATGGCGAAAGACAAAACGCTAATTTTTTTGATTTTAGCATATCGGAATCTGAATGGAAAGAAATTAAAAACTTTATTTCTTCAGATAAAAAACAAAGAGAGTATTTTTTATCAAATTTTGACAGATGGCTTGCTTTAAATCTGCAAAAAAATGGAATTAAATGTTATGTCAAATGTATTTACAATTTTTTTGCTAAAAAAAATGGACCGATTTGGAAAGGCCTCTATGCATGCTCAGAATGTAAAATTAAGTTTTCAATAAATTTGTTTGAAATTGAGAGAAAAAAAACATTTTATGTACAATGGAGTCAAACAATTGAACACACTTCTGCAGTTGAAATACGGAAATCTAAAATTACTGGTGAAAGAAGATTAAGACTTGGTTATGAATTAAAAGCCAAAGGCATTACAAATTACATATCAGAAACGAGATGTATTGAAAAGAGTAAGACAATTAATTGATTTTTTTATTAAATAATACTAACTTGTCACTAAGAATTCGATCAAAAACAAATTCAAACTTTTAAAAAAATTACAAGTGAATTTAACCATCGATTTCAAATTTCGCAAAACCTTATCATTGATTCAGAGGCTACAAAACTCGCTTATGATAGTTGTTTTAAGAGTGAGAATACGAATAGAATTAATGGCTACTTACAGGAAATCAATCAATTGCCATTTGGGTTAATTTTTTTGAGTGAATTTCAGGTATTGAAAATTTTTATTTTAATTCTATGACAATTGAAAAAAATTTAATCTAATATTTAAAATTAAATTCAGATAATATTACAAATAATCCTTTCAATATACTTAAATATTTTTACACAATTTCTGCATTTAAAAAAGGTAAAAATATGGGCAGTTCTTAGAAAAGAAAATCCGATTTGGCATTTTGATGCGACCGGAAAATTAATGATTGATTTACAGGGACAAAATAGAATTCTTCTTTTTACAATTATGGCTAAAAGTAAAAAACCAGAACAAAAAGAAAAACGAGACCATATTCCAATTGCAGATTTTCTGAGCAGTTCTTATGATAGTTTATCGATCGAGTGTTATTTAAAGAAAATTGTCAACAAATTTAAATGCTATAGCTTTTTTAAACTTCCAAAAGTTGTTGTGACTGATTTTTCATGGGCCAGTATTAATGCAATTCTAGCAGCATTTAATAACTGTAAGCCGATTCATTATCTGAATTGGGCATTCAACTTAATGATTCATAACAAGGAAGAGCTCAGAAATATATTTCCTGTTAGAATATATTTATGTTCAACTCATTTATTAAAAAATATAAATGATGATTTTCGAAAAAATAAGAAAAAATCTGAGATTAGTAGTTTCAAAAGGGATTTTATTTTTGGATTTTCTTTATTACAAAATTCTGTTAAACTAACTGAATTTAATGAGATTCTTGTAGCTTTATTTAATATATATAATAGAAAATTTATAAGTAAAAATTTGAGAAAATACCTTTTAAAACTAAAAATCAAAATAGAGATACGGAATATTGAATGGCTGAGTTCACTTTCTGCTGTCAGTAAATCAGAAAATAAAGTTGATTTGGAATTTTTTTTTGAAGATCAAGAAATTTTAAGCTATCAAAAAAATTCTCCATTTTCCTTATATTTTGATACCTTACTGAAAAATGAAGAAAAAAATATTTTTAATGAGGAAATTTTATTTATCGAATATGAAAAGAACGATTTATACTGCCCGAGTATTTTCAATATTATTAGAAAAAGGCTGTATATTATGCCTTTATGGACTGGTATATTGTTAAATGATTGTCTTGAGGATTACACCACACGGCTTTCAAACAATTCATTAGAATCGTGGTTCGGTCATCTGAAAAATGATCTACTTTGCGTAAACAAGCGAATAAATACAAAACGGAGATGCTTTCCGAGTGAAATCGCTGCTCCCTTATTTAACTACATAAAGATTAAATTTGAAAAATACAAAAATATTTTTGATTTAAATTTTAAAAATTTTGAAAAAATTAAAATCACACCAGAAGATGTTGAAATGTGGAAATTTCCAGAAAGAGCGTCCAATTCAAAAAAGGAACCATGCATAAGATCCTTTAATGGATATACAGACTTTGATTTTTCAGAGGAAACCATTAATAAAACTTTTGAGACCAAATGCTTTATTGAAAATCCGTCCAGAAATGGTGATTTAAAAATAATTTTGACACTTGACACTTTCTAAATCTAATTTAAAAATTTAGATAATGAAAAAGTATTTGTAGACAATTCCTTGCTTGATAATAAATACCATCTAGAGGATTTTGCCTTTTATAAAATCGACTGCTATATTGTAACTGTAAAACAAATACAAGATTTACTAGAAAAAAAATGTCTAAGTGATTCAGTAAGTTGAAACATCCTGTTTTAATTTTTTAATATTATGTTCCTATTTTAAGGTAATTGATGCTTTCATTTTTTTAATAATTAAAAAAAGCCAAAAAAAAATGTTTTATTTTAATTTTTTTACTGCTACACAAATTTATGAAAAAGGATATTTAGAAAATATTAAAGATTTAAATGTAAGTAATTGTTATCTAAAATTTGCAAAATTTAATAACTGTTAATTTATTTAATCTAATATATTATCACTTAATATTTTTTAATAATTTAAAAAGCTTGAAGATTTTGATTTTTTGCTGGGACCAATCTTAATTAATAAAAACCACTGGGTTGCCTTTTTCGCCGATAAGCAAAAAAAGGAAATTTATTATTTTAATTCATTAGGTGAAAATGAAATTGAAAAGAAAAGATTGGAAACTAACTGGAAGTATTTTTTTTTGTTTTTAAATTTTCTTTTTCTAAAAATGATTTTCTTTAAGTTCATTTATTCGAGGTTTAAATTGCTTTAAGCAAGATAAATCATTCTGGAAATTAAAAACATTTATTCATGTGAAACAATCGGATCAAACATCATGTGGCGCATTTGTTTGTTTTTTTATTAAGATATTAGCTTTGGAGACAATTTCAAACGAAAAAGAGATGTTTTTTCCGAATAATATTCGTGAGAGTATTTTTCTAGAGCTTGATGATGGATTTAGAAATTCACTTTCTGAACAAAAAAAGTCATATTGTTTTGTCTGTAATTCTGAAATTGAGAAAACTTTTGATATTTCATATATTTGTTCTATTCACTCATCTCATAGCACGTGTAAATTGAATTTAACAAATAATTCAAAATTAAGTTCATGCCCAATTTGTGCAAAAATTAGTTTTAGATAGAATAAACTTAATAAAATTTTTATGTTTTTATGAATTATTAAACGAATTTTTAATTAACTTTTGCAGTTAATGTATCATAGCTTGTAATTTAGCTAAATTATTAAATGATCTACTAATATTCAATTTTACACTTAAAAAATGTTTATGTTGTCAGAAATTAAAAAAAACATTTTAAAATGAACTCGAGGAATCCTAAAAGAAAGGAAAACAGTCCAAAAGCCTGTGATCCAAAGAAAAAATTGTTTTCTGAATCAATTTCTAATGACCAAAAAGATTGTCCAGACAATGTAAGCTTTTATTTTATCTAATATAGATTGAATTATGAAATTTTATTAAAAAAAGCAAAATTCATTTGAAAAGATTGGGAATATATCAAGAAAAATATTAAACTCTTTTGTGGATTCATTTGGTAGCTTTGTTGAAAAAATAATGGATAATAAGTCTGACAACAAACAAGTTTCTAAATACTAATAATTAAATAAAATATTATTAAAATTAAATTTTAAGCATGAATTTCTTTCATCAACACCTTTAAATGAAAGGAGTATTATAGAGTTTGACAATTTAATGGAAGAAGAAATCATTCCAATCAAAGATCCCGATTCTTTAATTTTAAAATCAAGAATCACTATTATTGAAAACATGATTGAAAAAAAAGATACAGAAATAATTAATTTAAGTAACCAATTAAGCGAAATTGCATTGAGAAATTGCTTTCTCGAAAATGATTTGGGAAAAATTCAAGTAAAATAAAGTAATATTTAAAGTCATAATTTGAGATGCCTTGAAAAGCACAATGGTGATCTTGATCAAAAGTAGCTTATTTTAAATTTATTTAATAAAATAAAAAATTTTATTTTCTAGAGATAAATTGATTCAAGACAAGATTAATGAAATCAATGAACTTAAAAATCAAAATATTAAATTGATTGATCAAGCACATTTGCAAAAAAATCTTGCTGACCAGTTAAAGGAAGACCAACATAAATTTGAACAGGAAATGTAATTTAAAATAAAATTTTATTTTTCTCAGAATAAAAAAAAAATTTAAAGTCATAATTTGAGATGCCTTGAAAAGCACAATGGTGATCTTGACCAGCAGTTTTTTAGCCTTGAAAAGCAGTGCCAAGAGTATAAATTTCTTGCCGATCAATATTTTAATCAGATAAACCAATTCGAAATTCGAACTTCAAAATTAATCGATCTTTCTGACTCAAATGTTAAAATTACTAATGATCTCCTTATTAAGATTTCCAATTTAGAACAAAAGAGGTTTTTTTAATTTTTTATTAATCTGCTTTTAAATAAATGAATTATTTTCATTTTTTTTGAAATTTTTTTTTTATTTTTTTTTTTAAGCCATAGTGATGAATTTATTATCTCAAATCAAAAGATAGAGATTGAAACTTTCAACAGAAGAATATCATTACTTGAGTCAAAAAGGTGCATTTATTTTTTAATTTGAAAGGAAAAGTTATTTTTTTTTTTAAATAATTAGTCAAGACGTTTTTGAAAATAATCTTACCGATTGTTCCCTTAGAAACGGTTTAATTATTAATTCAACCAAATCAACTAAATGTGGAGTTCTTGGTTGCAATGGGCTTGGTAATATTAATCCAACATTACATAGACATAATTGGTAGTTATTTTTTCTATAAATTTTTTATTCCAAAAAATTATTTTATTTTCTATTTTAAGCATTCAGAATTGTCCTAATGAGAACAAAAACAAAACTATTTTAAGTCAAAAAAAAGAAATAAATGAATTAGAAAGGAAAATATCTGCACTAAAAGATGATTTAAATAACTACCCGGAAAAGTTTTCTAATTGTTTAATTCAAAAGACATCTCTTACAAATGAATTGAATGACAAAAATCAAGAAATTATTATTTTAAACAGTCAGATAGGTATTTTTTTTTCTTTTTTAAAATTGAATATTTTAATTATTATTTAGAGGAATTTCAAAAACTAATTGCACAAGAAGATTTTTCAAGTAAAAGAAAAATTAATGATTTATCTGACAAAAAACATCTATTTTTGGTAATTTTTTAAAATTCTTATTCATTTAAATTTAATTGATTGGAAATAATGAATTATTACAGGAAGAAAATGAAGACTCCATCGTTGGAACTTACAAGAGTTCAGGTTCGGCAAATGGAAGATCAGTAAAAAAAGGAAAATTTGGAAAACTCTATTATGAAAGTGAAAATTCAAGAGTTTACTTAACAAGAAGGCCTTGGACAATCGAATTTTTCGAAAAAAACATATAATTTTCTTTTAGTTTTTAGTTTTTTTAGTTGTGTTTTCACCAATTTTGTAATTTGATTTTTTTATATTTTGCACATTTTTTTGAAATTTGATATCTTTATCTTATTCTTTAGGTACTATTGGTCACTAAAATTAAAGTCCAAGTCCGGACTTTTTTTTAAAGTCCGGACTTGGACTTGACTAGAGACCTGTGACTATTAAACAACTCTGTCTCAATTATTTTTTCTGGTTAGCTGTTCTCTGTATTTGTTCAATTTTATTGGAATTTCTTTTTCTGTGGTTCTTTAAGAATTTTCGTTTTTTTCCGAAATTGATTTAAGCTTGATGGAATTTTTTAAATTTTAAATCAAACTTTGTTTGAGTTTTGATCAAATAATGATCTGCAGTATCTCAGCGGTATTAAGGACGAAAATTGAGTATGATTTTATTTTTGAAATTCTATCTGCTTTTATCATGGAAAAATCATAAATTCTTTTAGAATCACATAAAAGGTAAGTCCAATATAATTGAACAAATACAATAGAATAACTAACCATTTAAAATAATTTAGACAGAGTTGTTTAAAAGTCACAAATCTCTAGTCAAGTCCAAGACCGGACTTTGACTTTAACTATGCCGCCACAATAACTACCCGGAACGGTATAAGGAAAGTCCCGACTTGGACTTTTTAGAAAAATAAATAGTCCGGACTTGAGTATGGGACTTTTAAACATCTCTGTATAAAGATATTGAAAATTTCTAAGAAAAAGTGTCAACATATGTAAATTTTTAAATTACCTTAATGGTCAATGCATTAAATTTTTTTTTAGTTGAATAATGCTTTTAAATAAAATAATTAAACAATTTAAAAAAAAAAATTTTATGAGAGTTTAAATTAATTTAAATTTTGTTAAAAATTCATTAAAATATAGATAAAATCAAAAATTAAAAAAAATGAATTGACAAGTTCCAAAATTTTTCCATCATTAGTAAACAAATCGAAAATATTTTTATCAGATCAGAAAAAACTTAACATTTGGATTGTTTCTATCAATAATCGATCTATTCTTCCAAATATAAAGATTTTTTTTTTTTTTTGAATTTTTTACTTTTAACAAATTATGTTTAAAAATGTTAAACAATTTATTTTTGAAATAATTGCAAATAATTAAAATAAAAGTAGTTTTCAATTAAATAAAATATATTTTGCTATAGTTTTTGCTCCAAACTTCACCGCCGCAAAAATCACAACTTTCATCATAATAATAGACCATCTTATCATAATAATAATAAGGTTAATTCGTTTGCTAATACAAGGCAGCAGACAAACAATAATTTTTGGCAAAGCAGAGGTAGATCAAGAAATAATTCTGTTAAATCACGTTTTGAAAATTCAAGATCTTTTCAAAATGAACAAAATACAAATTTGAGAAACAGTCAGAATCAGCAAAAGGATAACAGAAGATCCTCAAATATTTCAAACCAATAGCAAAAAATTTCAAAAGACAGTAATTATAATATATTTAAAGTTGCCGAAAGAGTTTTTTTGATTTATAATTTGAAATTTTCTAATGACATTCTAATTAAAGATATAATTACAATATTAGATTTTGGTTTTAAATTTATACAATGTTTACATAATAATAACTTCAAACAATTTTCAATTATTTTATCTAAAATAGAAAACGAGTTGGTCAACTTTAATAGTAAACTATTTTTCCTAAAAAATCGACTCCTAAATAATGATTCTCTTAATTCTCATTTAACCTTTAACATAGAATCTCAGAATTGTGATAATCTAGATTGCATTTTCAAACATTTAAAATTAAAAAAGGATTTTGAGAATCTATCCTTCTTAAAAGAAACTTTAGATTTTAAATTTCAACTTTTTCTTATTTAAAAGATATCAAAATATCAAATAAAGTTAATCTAACTGAATCCCAAATCGAATCCTTATTGTATTTTAAAAAGCATAAACCTTTTATAGTATGTGAATGTGATAAAAACATAGGTTCTTGTTTAATTTCAAATGAAGTTTATGATAAATTATGTATGGATAATTTAAAAAGTGATAGAAATTATATAGTTTAAATTATGACCCTCTTAATGAGTGTATTGAAATTGCTAAAAAAACTTTATAATAACCTAAAATCTTCTAAAGTTAAACTTGGTCTCTTTCGAATTTTACCTTAGTTACATAAGAAAAAATTTTCTGTTAAGCCTATAATAAACTGTAAAAATCATCCAACTGGTAGACTTAGTCTTATTATAAGCCTTATTTTACAACCTTTTGTAAAAGAATATGAATCATATATTCAAGACTCTCAAAATTTAATACAGAAAACTCATACCAAATTAATACCAACAAATGCTAAAATCTTTAGTTGTGATTTTGAATCTTTATATGTAAATATAAATCTTGATAATGCTCATAATTTAATTACAGATTTTCTTAGTAGTAGATTTCATTCAAAGCATCTAACTATTTTTGGTTTTTACAAAATTTTGCAGACCGTCTTATTTAATAATTTTTTTAAATATAAAAATAATTTCCTAAAACAAATCCTAGGTATTGCTATGGGGACTATTTGTGGACCAGAAATAGCTAATCTATACGTTTTTACCTTAGAAAAAAGTTGGCTCGATATTAAAAAACCTCTAATTTATTATAGATATATAGATGATATTATTATAGTAGCTTTACTAGAAAACTTAGATTGTTTAAAGAATCATTTTGATGATCTAATTTTAAATATTGAGACAGGTTTAATTATAAACTTCCTTGATCTGCTAATAAGTATTGATAAAACAAGACAACTACTATTTTTTTCCGTGTTTGTTAAACCAACTAATACTTTCTGTTACCTTCTCCATTTATCAAACCACCCAAAGTTTATTTTTAAAAATATTCCCAAATCACTTTTCATTAGACTAAGAAGAATTTGCTCTCTTATTATTGATTATTTTTTTCATTCTAGAGAATTAATTGATAATTTAATATCAAGAGGTTATAACTTTACTTTTTTAAAAAAGATATGTAAGACTATTGGGAATACTAAAAGAGAGGCTCTTATTGATTATAAAGTTAAGTATTTAATTGAATGTTTTATTCTTTATACTTAATTTATTTATTTTCTTTGGTACACAAAATTATTTATTTATAATATGAGAATAGATTAAAAAAGAACACAATTCTGTACATTGTAAAAAAAAGAGATTTGTTACATTTTGGGATTTTATTACTTTAAATAAATTTTTTATTTTAAAGTGCTTTAACAGATTTGTTTTGAATTTTTTGCCCTAAAATATCTTTTGAAAAAAAAAAATAATAAAAAAAAATTCTAAGAGTTTATAGCTAAGGTGAGAACAATTGCCACCAAAAAGTTAAATTTCAATTTTGATCTTTGCCAGTCCCATATTTTGGCAAAATAAAAGATGAAAAAAATTCAATAAAAACTTAACAATCTATCTCATAATTAAAAAAGCACACAAAAAAAAACACATTTATGTTGATTTAGAAGTTTATTTTAAAATCTTGATTTTAAATCTTCTTTCTTGATTTTTTATTTATATTTTGGCTTAATCTTTAGATGGTTGTCAACTTTAAAGATTTTATTGCTTCAGCCAGAAGTTCATTTAAAAATTCTGCCAATCAAATAGCCACACAAACCACATCCCGAACAACCACATCACTTGGACCTTCTTCAGCCTCGGTAGCCATTCGTGTCAGTCAAGCCTCAATCAGTACTCTTTGGACAGCTTCAGACTCGACCATTGTTCGAACCAATACACCTCAAACCTCATCACTTGGACTTACTTCAGCCTCGACAGCTATTCGTATCAATCAAGCCTCAACCAGTACTCTTCGGGCAACTACAAACTCGACCACTGTTCGAACCACTACACCTCAAACCACATCACCTGAACTAACTTCAGCCTCGACAGCTATTCGTATCTATCAAGCCTCAATCAGTACTCTTTGGACAACTTCAGACTTGACCACTGTTCGGACCAATCAAGCGTCCGAACACTCAGAAAGTACCATAATTGCACCCAACAAGAACACAACAGTGGCATCTGAAAATGTTTCTTTTTTGATTTCCGGTCCATTAATCGTTCTTTTGTTTCTTTTAATTATATCATTTATAACTTTATTTTCTATTTGGTTACTGGTTTTGAAAATAAAGTTAAATTCGAATAATTCCAAGAATAAAAAGAATAAAATAAGAGTAAGTTAGTTTTTTTATTTTAATAAATATTTTTAGCATGCCAGTCGAGAAGATTATTTTACCAATGTAGAAATTCATTTTAATATCCAGATCTGATAGGTTTTGTGTATTTCAAATACAAATTGAACAAAAACTCTTCTTTTTTTTAAATCATTAAAATCAAAGTTAATAAAAAATATAAGAAAAAATATTGCAACATAGTTCTACATACTTTGTTGCAACTTTTTTACCTAACCAAAGTCTTTATTTTCTTGATTTTTATGCAAATCAAATCTATAATTAATTTAAATCTTATTGAAAACCGATCAAATATTTTTTTAAGGATGAAGAATTTGAGATGCTTGAGTTCTCTTGTCCGACTCAAGTAATTCTTTTTTTAAATTTTTATTTATATTTTTGATCAACCTAGCTAAACTTTGACTGTCAAAAGGATAACTCAGCAATTTTAGAAGATCTTTTGATTCCATCAATACAAAACCCAGTAATTAGTGTTACAAGTAAAACAAAAGCGATTTCCGAAGAACCTTTTAATTTATTGAAAAACTAATATGGTAAATATGTTCAAATGTAAATCTGGAAGCTTTAAAATATTAGCCAATTCTCTTTTTACACCAGAAAAATCCTAATAAAAAGTCTTCTTATTCTTGCATTTTAAGTCTTCAAAATTCTGTAGTCAATTTTAAAAATATATTTTTAAAATCAGAACTATCGTAATAAAAGTCTTCTTTTAATAGTTTGGTAAGAAAATTGTTGCTGCATGTGATTTTTGCAAAATCTTTTCAACCTTAGTTGCCATTTTAACCTAATCTTTTTTCAATGAAGTGAATTTCACTTCATTGAAAATTCCCTAATTACGATTTCAAAGATTTTTTTCAGACTTAACCATAAGATGCAGCAAAATTTGATGCACTATGCTCTACAATTCTTCTACTAAACTAATATTAGAAGACTTTTATTACGATTGTTCTGATGTTAATAATATTTATTTGAAAATTGACTACTGAAATTGACTACTGACATTCACTCTATTTTTCAACATTAAAGAAGAAATGCTTCACTAAGTCCTATCAAACTGATCTTAAAAAAACTTATCATTTACCGATACAGCATTTTTAGGTAAATTAAAGTTTGAATAAAATATTGATTATATATCGTGCGGAGTTTCTTCTTTAATAGTAACCAAAGGAGTGACTATCTTTAAATTTTTGGGTTTTTATGTTTTTATGGTTTAAAATATGAAGATGCAAATACTTGTTCAATTATATCAATTTTTAGCAAAAATGTTGATAACAATTAAATTGTATTAAAACAAAAAAGCATCTTGAATTTAATTTTAATGATTAATTAAAGCTTTATTTTTTAAAGAATGAATTGACTTTAAGTTGTAATGATCAACGATCTCAATTATTTGGTAATGTGTCTCTGTTAACTGAAGATGAATCAACTCAAACAAGTAGTCAAACCTCAAGATATTCATTAGCAAATAAAAAAAATCTCAAGTCAATTTCAAGATTGCCTCAATATCCTACAAAGAGTTTTTTAAAAAGATCATTGAAGAAAAAAAAGCGTATAAGAAGCCTTAACAAGTCTTCTTGCTCTTCTGACGAAACATCTAAAGTCACATCCTTTAAATCTATTGAATCATCAAATCAAAATTCAACAGATGATGAAAAAAAACAAGTTATTTAGTCTCGATATTAGATAATTAACTTTTCCATTTAAACAATCATCTTTTCTAAGTTTTTCTTTAAAAATTGTAAAAATTGTTTTTTTAATTAAGTTAGTGTAAATAAGTATTTTTTGTTTTAGGATTTGAATTTCCTATTTCTGTACTTTCCAGTGTACTTTTAAAAAAAAAGACGAATTTGTTTAAATGTTTATTTAATATTTAAAAAAAAATTCCTTAAATGAATTTAATCCAAATAATAAAAATGAGAAGATGTAAACAAATTATTTTCTTCTTTTAAATCAGTGTTTTTATGTTCCTCATTTGTTGATTTAAATCATCAACTATAAATAAATTATCGTTAATTTCAAAAACCCCTAAAAAATGGTTTCTTTTGTGAAGTGTTGCACACAATAAACGATAATTTTGATTGTCGATTAAAATACTCTTTGGCAATTCATTGATTTTTATATTTTGCTGCATTGATTGAATAAACAAAAAAGATGGTGTTTGATTGAACTTTATTTCACTTGAAGTTCGATAATTACAATTTGAGCAATTACTAACAAAGCGGGAATATAAACTAACACAAGTCACGCTTTTTTTGAAGAAAATAATGTCTGAATCATTTGAAATCTCAAGATTTTTATTATATTTACAATCTTCTTTGCAGATTTGAATAAGTGAATGCGTTTGAAATTCCTTTAAGTATTTTATAAAAAATTCAAATTCACATCCGAAAAAAGAAATTGATCGCTGTTGAAATCCAAATTGGTAATTCATTATTGTGAGAGTCCAAATTTCTTTTGCTTTATTCCAATTGAGATTTTCTATTTCGGTAATTATTTTTGTTTAGCTTTCGCATTTTGTTGGATTTACGCTTCTTATATTTTCCAAATAATTTTTATTTAATTTTGATAAATACCATAATGAAAGTAAAAAATAATCGATTGTACAAGTATTTTTCAAAATAATTGAATTTTCATTGTGAATAAATTGTCCACCCCATTTTGGGGAGGGAGTTGAACAAAACATATAAAATGTGAAACTCTAAAATTAAAACATAAACAAAATTTTCTAATTTTAAAATACTGAAAGAGAGAATTAAAACATAAAAGTAGTAATAATTTTTTAAAACAGTTAATAAAACATATACTAAAATTTTTATTTCTAATTTTTGCAAATTTTTCTAAAAGAGTGCATCAAACATAAAAATTTATTAAAAAGAGAGACTAAAACATTAATTATTTTTTTTACAAAATTTTTTAGATATTAAAAATGAGAACAAAAATTGATTGGCTATTTTTGACAAGACTCAACTCTAACGTAGAACTTGAATTCTTCATGAAACAGTTTCCTAAAGCAACGTCTGCCCACTAACTTTTTTGGTAAATTTAGACTAAAATGTAATATTTTTTTTTTATGTTTTTGTAACTTTTTTGGTAAATTCAGACTAAAATGTAATATTTTTTTTTTATGTTTTATTAACTGAAATTAGAAATTATTTTATGTTTTGATTATATTTTGACTTTAATGGAAAATAAATTTATTTTTATGCTACGTTCTCTTTTTTTATGTTTTATTCACATTTTATATGTTTTAATCAACCTTGTCCCCATTTTGGAATATGAGAGCGAAATATTAAAAAAGCATCTAAAGGCTTTTTCAATTGACTTTTTGAATTGTCGTTTTTTTTCTTTGGGATTTTTTTTCGATTTAAGTTTTTAGCATTTGATATTGGATTATCAGTTTTTACAGTTTCTTTGAAGGTTCAATTCCTTGTTCTGTAGTTTCTTCGGAAAGCTCTTTATCCGAGAAATCTGAATTTGACGAATTCATTTCAAAACAATCTTTTATTATTTTTTGATTGGTTCTTTTGTTTCGTACATATTTCGGATTATTTAGTTTTTCGTGATTTTTTTTATCAAAAAAAATCGAATTTAAATGTTCTCCTGGTATTTTAATCGAATTATATTTTGCCAGGCTTAAATAATAAATTGCTGCAGCAACATGTGTACAACAACCTGCAACTCTGAGTCCAGATTTACAACTACACACATAGCCTTTCAATAAATTAAAATTAAAACAAATGGAAAATAGTTTTACAGGAAAAAATGTTTTATAGATGAAAACCTTTAATTGATATCGATCCAATCCATGAAGGAACATATTCCAAGAAAATTTTATACTTGTTTCTAAATTCTCTCATATAATTCTGATTTTTACAAGTCTCCGATACCTTTTTTTCGCTTCTTTTATGGTGTGAAACTATTTCCAAAGCTATTATTTTCGATTCTATACTCGTTTTATTATTTTGTTTTGACAATAATTTTTCAGAAATGGTATACGCTTTGCCATTTTTGATAATATCGGAAACGTAACTTTTTGATTGTTTTAATTGAAATGTGCCTAAAAATATTTTTCTGATTAGCTGTGCTGAGTTTAATTTCGGAAAATCAGTAATTGACCAAAGATCAACAGGAGTAATTTCTTTTGTGTCAAGATGTTTTGTCAGTAAGGAACTTAATGGATTATTATCTATTTTAACTTTTTCTTTTAGTTTTGAAGCTATTTTGTATAGATTTTGTTTATCAGGGCATGTTGAAATATGAGTGAAGTTTAGCATCGCACAAGAAATACGGTAGTCAATTAGAATATGACCAGCTTGGGTGTTACGAATATTATCTAGCGCTTTAAAATTTTTGATCATTCAGATTTGTTTTTCAACAATAAATCTACACTTTAAATATGCTAACAAATAAGAAAATAAATTCTCACAAATGATTTATAAATTTTACTTTTGTAACCAGACGACTTTCGCCTGTTTGTTTTGTAGTCAACTGCTTTAATTTTTTTGAATTATTCATTTGTTTTTCCTCAAGTTGGTCGCAAGTCGGTATTTTGGGAATGAATCGTAATTCATCTTTTAACATTTTTACAATATCTCTAAATCCTGTATAAAAAAATCAAATTGAGTTTTTTTAAATTTTAACAAAATAAAATTACCTCTATCTAGAAAAATAAAAGTTTTATCTGGCAATAATAATTGCTTAAGGTCTCTGTCATTTTCTATAATATATTTGAATATTTTTGCATCATTTTCAAATGCTTCAAATGGACCATAACAGTCGACAAAGAAGCCATCTGCACAACAAATAATAAATGGCTTAACTAATGAGTCTTTCTTTTGTGAACTCCAACAGCTATACTGAAATTGGTTATTAGCGCTTTTCTCTAATCTGGTATATGTACCATCAATTACAATCACTAGATCGTCAGATTTTTAATCAAAGAGATTTTTTACCATTTCGTTATTATGGTTTAGAAAAAATTTCCTATCTTTATTGCATCCTAAGAAATATGGAACAAAGTCTTTGTATACTGCTTCTCGTATCTGCGACAAATAATGACTTATTTGAGTTTGGCTTGTATTTTTCCCGAATAAAAGAGCAAGTGAGGTCTGATCAAGACCTTTACGAAGCCAATATCGATAAAGAGCAATTAGTTGTTCTTTTGTTCTTCCATCTGTATTATATATACTACTAATGAATTTTGAAAATCTTTCGAAAAATTCTTTAGTCCAACCTGTAATTTTTATACAATCATTTTCATCCAATGTGTCAATATCCTCAAATTTTTCAAATACTGTTTCCCTTTTTTCAAGAGTTCACTGATTATTTTGAATGATTGAGGATCAAAATATTCATATTTGGTTTTTAAAGATTCATAAATCTCGGTTTTTAAAAGTCCATTGTTATCTAAATGCTTTTTGCAGCATCTCGAATCTTTTTTAATAAAAATACGGTGTTTCTTATAAGATTGGACCAAAGATTCCTTACAGACATTTTTTAACCTATTTTTTGTTGTATGCTTTCTATTGCAAACAAAACACTTATGATGAGCTGAAAATGTTGTTTTAATTATTTTTCTAAACATTTTATAGTTAAATAATAAATCTAAAATGAAAAAAAATAATGTAATTTCAAAAGTATTTATTAAAAAATAAACAAAATGACAAAAATAATAATAATAATTAATTTTTTTTTTTTTCTGTTTTTTTTTTTCAATCAATGAAGTGTTTTTAGAGGCCTCTTCAATTATATATGAAAAACAATTGCACCAAAAGTTGATTTTAATGTAAATTATATTTGCTGCTTTCCAAATTACTACCCAAAACAAACTTTCCTTGAAACAGATAATATTTTAAAAACATAAGTCTTTGAAAATTTAGATTTACCTTGAAGACTTTTAAAAACATTATTGAATTATTTTCTTCATCAAAAATACTCAAAAAATGAACACAAAAATAGAAAAAATCGAATGTCATAAAAAGTTCTGATTGAATCCTTTTGTCTGCAAGATTTCGCATAACTACCTCAAAATGATCACCGATGGTAATCAAAATTTTTTTCTCATTCAAATTGAATCTTTGATTTTAAATATCAAAAAATAAAGAATCGACTTATTAAAAGAAAATACCTTCTTATTTTCCGACAATTATGTATATATTTTTGTGAATCTTCTATCGAAATGCCGTTTGGGTTTAAATACCCAAATGAAACATCAGTCCGATTATCGATTAATTTGATCATGAAAAAAATGGGCAGATATTTTTCGTGACAATTAAAAGTAAAATTAGGAGCTATTTCAAGACGATCAATGCGAAAGCATAACCCTCCATTGTCACATGCATGTAGAAAGGAAGCACCAAAAACATTCGGCTGAAAGGTCGTTGAATTAATAATTCTGTTTTCATCTGTTAAAGAAACAACTGTAGAAGTTTGAGATATCTGATCAGATGCTGAAGGAGAAGATGTTGACGTTGTAAATCCTCTTCTATAAGGAGTACATGAAGATAAACCTAATAAATAATAAATAACGAAAAAAAACATTTATGAATCTTTAATTGCTTATCTATAAAAAAATAAGAAAATTACAGAAAAATATTTTTAAGAAATAAAAATAGAAAAAATGTAAACAGAAGTTTTTATTTAAGTTATTAAATTATTCATTTTGAGTCTATTAATCGATTCAAAAATAATGAATACATCTTATTCGCTTAAAATGTTGAACTTTAAATGAATTTTCCCTAATGAACTCAAAATATAATATTTTCCTTTTTGATCAAAAAAATTATGATAAAAATTCGAAATAAGCTGTTCTTTTTATTTAAAGAAAAAAATTAAAAAATGTTTTTTATTATTTTTATATGATGGGAAATATTACAAAAATAAGCTTAAATAGAATTATTTTTTTCTATTATAGTTTGGAAAAAATTCTTTTTGAGCTTTCATATTATTCATTTTGAGTCTATGAATATATTCAGAAATAATGAAAACATCTTATTCGCTTAAAATGTTGAATTTTAAAGAATTTTCCCCTATAAATTCTTAAAATATAATATTCCCTTCTAATTGAATCTCGAAGATTCGTATTGACTTATTTTGTTTATTATTTTTATTATTATTATTTTTATTCATATAATTACGCCAGAGTCGGCGTTATTAAAAATAAAATAAAATTGAATATAAAGGAAGTAAGTTAAGGACTGATTATTGTCATTTTTTTTAATTTAACAATTATGTTTAAGAAATTAAAATATCAAAATAAATTT
>QEOQ01000238.1:1051503-1067510 GCA_010279815.1 Brachionus plicatilis
CATAGAGTAAATTTGTGGTTCGAGTTCTTTTGTTGACTCCAATCATTCTTTTAATCATTATCCCTTCCATAGTTTGTATCTTTTTCATTTCTGTCTTATTTTCAGAGCCATAGTATATGATTGGTTTAATGTATGTTTTAAAAAGCTGACTTTTTACATTATGGTTTAGTTCATCACTTTCTATTTCTATCTGTGATTTAAGTGCATGGTATGCTCTCCAGCTTGCTAGTCATCTCTCTTGTAATTGGTCTGTGTTTTTGTTGTTTTTAGAGATATTAACGCCAAGGTATTTTAATTTTTGGACCCATTCGATCTCTTGTCCGCATAATTCGATTCTTGTCTCGTTAATTTTTGAATTTATTGACATTATTTGTATTTTTTTCGGGATGAATTCAATCTCCTTTTCATCACCATAGTTTTCACACAATTTTAAAATTTTTTTTAGTTTATCAACACTGTCAGTGATTATGAGGAGATCGTCGGCATACATTAGAACACCAGTTGGTTAGCCATTTATATCAGCAACTAATTTGGTAATTTTAATTCTTTCAATTAAATCTTCGACATAAATCGAGGAAAATATAGGTGAGATTGGTCCACCCTGTTTTACACCGACACAGGTTTTGAATATTGGTCCTATTTCGCTACGGTTTTGTGCAAACGCAATCGAATTTTCGTAGTAATTTTTTATCAGTCGCCATAGCTCAGGGTCCATTTTGCCAATAAGTGCGTGGGGGAGTTTTGTCCGATTGACTTTATCAAATGCTTTGCTGGCATCAATCTCACAAATATACATGGATTTACGTTTCAGCTTATAATGTTTTATTGTTTGGTCAAGAACAAATACAGCGTGATTTGTTGAACTGTTTGATTTGAAGCCAAATTGCGTTTCAGGGTCTTGATGTGTCTTTTCCATTCTTCGAAGGATATACATTTCAAAGATATTTGCAAGTGAGTCAGATATTGTTATTGGTCTAATATTGTTGATGACTGAATTGCTCTCGTTCTCTTTTTTAATGATCGGAAAAATTTTGCCAACATAGAAGAAGTATGGTATGACATTGTGTTTTAGCATGTTTTGGAAAATTTTTGAGACAATGTTCGCAGGTTGATCTATAGGTCCGTATTTGTACATTTCATAGCTTATTTCTGAAAAACCTGTTGATTTTCCATTAGGTAGGTTAACTAATATATTTTTTATGGTCTCTTGATTCACCTCAATTTGGCTTGTTTCAATTTGGGCATTTGTAATTTTTTAAATAATTTTCAACTTCATATTTTATTTGCTCATCATTTTGTTTGTTTGATGTGTTGTTAAATGAGAATAAGCTTTTAAAGTTTTGACTGATTGTATTCATTGGTATATTCACACTTGTGTTATTCGAGCGACAATGCTTAATTTCTTTCCAGAATTTGTCTTTGTTGGTGAAGAATAGTTTGTTTATGTGTTTTGAGTTGTTATTTACTAACGCAAACTTTTTTTGTCTTTGTTATTTTCGGAAGTCTTTTTTGAGTTCGGTTAGTCGGGAGTCAAGTTGCTCATAATTTGATTTTCGGTTTTCTCGTTGATTGTATGCTTCTTTTATATCATTTTTCATTATTTCAAGTTCATTGTCCCACCAGTTTTTTCTTTTAATGTGTTTGTTACAAGAATTTATATTTTTTTTACTTATCTTATATTATAACCTGTATATTTTTGTAATGGATAAGAGTTTGGGTCGATAGAGGCCATTACGATAAAGTGAGAAACGTTGAGTGGGGGGAAATACTTTATTCTTCTAATTCTATTAAAAACTAACTAAACTACAAATAAAAAAAAATATCTCTTTATCAGTGCGTTAGCTTGCACACTATCAACGTTGGTAACTTAACTGGATGTTAAGTATTTTATGTGAAATTACGTAAAATTACCAAAGTAAAAAAAAAGTAAATTTACCGGATTTTACGTAATTTCACGTAAAATTACCGGAAATTACGTAAATTTTTTTAAAAAGTAAAAATTCCAAAAAATACTACTTTTTTTGAGAATTTTGACATTTTCTGACTTTTTATAAATTTATTGACCTGAATTCGAAAAAAAAAATTACTTTTTTTAACGTAATTTTACGTGAAATTTTATTTAATAGTGGTAATTTTTAGTAAAAAAAAGTAAATTTTGTACAAATTTTAAAAAAGTTAATTATGAACAATAAACAAAATGCAAAAAAAAAAAATTCAATTATACACATCCCAATAAAATTCAATGGGCTGGGATTTCATTTAAGGGAGAAACAAATTTTGTTGTAAGAAACAGATGAGAAGAAAATCTTTTACTTAAGAATTTTTTAAGATAAAAAAAGTTCTTTATTGTGCACTCCTTTTTAAAATTTTAACAATATTATTTGAGTAAATTGTTCTTTAGTAATTATTCTTTATCGATAATAATTGACTCATTTATTTTAAACAAAGATTAAATCTCCCCCAAAGAATCCCGATTTAAATTTCATTAAACTTATGTGGAACGAGTTAAAACAGCATGTAAGGAAGAGAATGATTATATCGGAAGCTGTTGCCGAAAAGGCTGCCAAAGATTTCAAAAAATCTTTAACGAAAGAAAAATGCCAAAATTATATAAATCATTTAAATGTTTTTATTAGATTTTATTTTCAATTTAATCTTTAAAAAAAATTTTAATAAAAATTAAGGTAATAAAAGTGACATAGAAAGATATGGAGATAGGTCGAATCTTTGAATTATATTGAGATCTGTGTAATTGAAATTTTTTTTTTGCCTTTTGTTTATTGTTCATAATTAACTTTTTTAAAATATGTACAAAATTTACTTTTTTTTACTAAAAATTACCACTATTAAATAAAATTTCACGTAAAATTACGTGAAAAAAAGTAATTTTTTTTTTTCGAATTCAGGTCAAAAAATTTAAAAAAATAATTACTTTTTACAAAAATTTACGTAATTTTCGTTAATTTCACGTAAAGTTACGTAAAAACAGCTTTTAGTAGCAGTACTGTATTCTATGACTCAGATTGGAACAAAATTGGTTTCATAGAAGAACACGGATTTAGTGGAATTGGAAGCTTGAAAATTTTGAAGCTCTCCAGCAATTCTATTCAAATTTTACTGGGCTATGAGTTCAAAGACTTGGTCAATCTGGAACAACTGCATTTAGACTCGAACCAAATTCAATTCATATCGAACCAAACATTTTACAATTTACACAAGCTCAAGCTCTTAAATCTCATGCACAACAACAACTCTTTTTTTCATCTTTTTTAATAAATTGTTAAATATATCTTCATTAAAAAATTTCGTGACTTGAAATTTTTTTTATAGGTTTTTGATTTGAAGCCCATTTAATATTATTATTTATAATTTATAAATTTTATCTTAACTTTTAGCTCTTTTTAAAACAAAATAATCGAATGCTTCCAATTTAAAAAAAAGATTAAAAGTAAAAATAAATAAGAAATTAAGGATTCAATATATTATCATCTTTCAAATTTAAAGAGCGATAAAAATTTTAAGGTAAAAACAAAAATATTTAGAGTTTTATTTTATTAGACAAAAATAAAAGATAATTCTATTAAACTGATACCAGTTTTTGAGAAATATATAGTAATGTAATACACCCTACGTATCACTTGATCATCAGCTTCTCATTTGATGCGCAATGATAAGAAAGAATTAATACAATTGTCACGTATCTCGGAAGATAGACGCTTCTAGATGCTGATATAAACATTTATATAAAAGCTCACATCTTGTCTTAATTATAAGCCCGTGTTCTTGACACGAACTCATTGGTATAAATAATGATTCCATTCCCAGTGCTTAGAGGATATTTTTAGTGATCACACTAACTATATAAATTGTTAGAGCTAAACAATTATTTAATAAACTATTCAAAAGTATACTTGTTTTATCATTCATTAACCCGCCTTACACTAATAATCAAGACAGGTAAACTTGTTGTTTTATTAATATTAATAATAATAAAAATTATAAGTTAGAAATGAATGGAAATCTAGTTAAATAAACAAAAAAATGAATAGTTTTCTATTTCATAAAGATTAAATAAAACAAACCAATAATAAAAAAATTATTAAAAATTTATTAAAAAAGATGAAAAAAAGAGTTAATTTCTACATATTAAAGGCTCAGATACTGGACTCCTCTGTCTTTTGTGCATCGAACAAAAACACCGGACTTTTTTCTATAATTTTTAAATTGCATCACCGACAAATAAACAATTCCGCCGATTACCACAAGTCCAAGTGCGACGCAGATCAGCAAATATATGTTGAAATTGCTGCCTGTACTCAACGAGGTCTCAAGCGTTGCTACGCCAAGAAGACTAGTAGTAACTTGGTCACAAAAAGACTTGTACACCAGCAAATTATCTAATAGAATTTCCACAGAATTTTTAATCTGTTTCATTAAAACTTCATTTTTAAATTTTTGCAGAACACATTTTACCAATGGGTCCATGTGGTCAAAATTGCTGGCTGTGCTGGCCAAATGGTGCTGGATTAAATTGTGAAAGTAAATGTCATCAACATTGTTTGCATATTTGGCATCATTTCTACCATCCTTTACTTGAAATAGCTTTGACCGATCAATGGAAAGATTGAACAGATTGAGGTTGAATCTAAAAAAAACGTTTACTTCAAGCAAGTGTCTAAGATTGTTGTGCATGAGATTTAAGAGTTTGAGCTTGTGTAAATTGTAAAATGTTTGGTTCGATATGAATTGAATTTGGTTCGAGTCTAAATGCAGTTGTTCCAGATTGACCAAGTCTTTGAACTCATAGCCCAGTAAAATTTGAATAGAATTGCTGGAAAGCTTCAAAATTTTCAAGCTTCCAATTCCACTAAATCCGTGTTCTTCTATGAAACCAATTTTGTTCTCGCTCAGATCGACCGATATTAGGTGCGATCGAGCGAAAAATTGGTACGGATAAATGCGTCTCAAACCATTTTTATTCAGCCTTAACTCAGTGGCACTGCTTGGAATGACATATGGAGCTATGGTCAAGTTGGCGTTGGTACATTCGACCAGATTAAATGTTTCCCCAAAATCCTTCACACATCGACACCCCTGTGGACAATGTGATCTATAAGGACAGAACAGAAACGAACTTATCACTTTGGATTCAATTGGGAAAAAATGGATATTTTCCAGAGTAAATTGGTACTGTCCGATTGAATACCGAAGCTGGAAATTTGAGCCAAGGACTCAGAAGACACAGAGTGGCACATCAACTCAGTAAAATCAGCCAGTTGGAAACAAATTTTTTGGTACAAAAAATTTCCAGCTGAGCTAAATTTTTGCCACCATAAATTTTCACAGTCACATACCAGCGGATTTGATGCCACATGTAATCGTGAGCTAGCCTACAATTTGAGCTATGGAGACCACTCAAACTTTCAAAATTATTAAAACTAAGATAGACACTGCTTTTGTCAAACAGAGTCGAGCACGATTCTATCAGATGAGAAAAATTCTCAAATTTGTTGGCACTCAAGTCAATGTGGGAAAAATTGAACTTTTTATGTGACAAATAAAACTGAGAACAATCAAATTGTGAATTTTTAAGAAAATTGTTGGACAAGTCCAGCACTTGGAGAGTTTGAGGCCACTTGGTCGACCAAACGATCGACTTGATTCCTGCCGAGCTCAAATTCAAGCTTTTCAGCTTTTTGTACTTGTCAAACAAATTGTCCAGAAAAATGCTCAAATCCAAATGTGATAAATCTATGCCGCTCAAAATTAATGTTTGCACATTGTTCTCGTGCACCACTTCCTCTGAATTTCTTTGGTAAACTTGAAATTTTAGATTAAAATTGTTGCTCAAATCAATGTGGTGCAAAAATTGATTATTCCTATTCACAATGTAAAACAAATCTAAAGATTTTAACAAGTTGTTTTTGATGGACAAATATTCCAAATTGTACATGTTGTACAAAAAATGGTTTGACAAAAAAGTCAACCGATTGTGGTCCATGCTGAGCCATTTTAGATTTATCAAGCTGGAAAAGAGTAGAAATTCGAGCGAAGAGTCTGTGATCAAGTTGTGACTCAGATCTAGTCGAGTTATTTGGTGCGAGTTGACTGAGAAGGCGAATAGACCTATATGTGAAATTTGGTTGTGGGAAAGATTGAGATGGTTCAAGTTGGAGAGTGGGCCAAAATTTTGGTCATCGACAATGCTCAAATTATTAAAAGAGAAGTCCATTGATTGTATTTGATGCCTACAGAGCATTTTTGAGAAATCTTCCAACGAGCTCAGACTATTGATGGAATTTTGTGAAAAATTCATCTCGGACAAGTTTGGAAGCACAAGTGACAAAAGTTTGTTGGGAAAGTGAGCTAGATTGTTTTTGGTATAGTCTAGTTTAGTAATCTGCAAGCTGATGTCCGGATCGTTTTGAAGAAAAAGAGCAACATTTTCTTCATATGTAAGACGTGGACTCTTGTTTATCAGAATAGGATACTTGATTGTTTGATTGAATTTTATTTGAATCCGCTGGTTCGGATTTATATGTTTTATGTGTAGACTAGTCGGCTTGGTTCTCACTGAATTGCTGAGGAGACAAAAAATAAGAAAAACTGTTTGTACGATGTCCATTGCAGGGCTTTTTTCTTGAAAAGATTTTGTTTAAATAATTTGTAACTTTATATTCTGAAGGAAAAAATAAAAAAAAAATTAAAATCAAAGAGAATATATAAAAAAATAAATTTATATAGTTTAATTATTAAAAATGATCAATTAAACTTTTTCTAGAAAGATAAACTAGAAAAACGTAAAAAGGTATTTGGAAAAGTATAATATGCCATTTTTAGAATAATAACATACATCATGTTATGTTTCTCAAAAAAAAGATTTAAAACTCTTAACAAGAGAAAAAGAAATAGTCCCTTTCAATGATTCTACGAACTCAATTAAAATAGTTCTAACAACTCCACAGTTTTCAACTAATGATAAACGCCGAAAAAGAAGCTCAGATAAGTCAATTTACTATTCCAAGTTCTCCTCACGGTCATCGTCTTCGTCATCAACGTATAGTACAGGCTACTCTTCGCTAATTGCCTTCTTAAACAACTCCTCACAAAAAACTCAATTTTCAAACCTGAATTAAACTTGAAGGATCCAGGAAGCATAAGCTTTTGGTACACCTATGCTACAAGTCTAAACAACAAACTGTACTTGCCGCAGTCAATATGAGCTGGTTCGTCGCCAAGTATCATCGGCATCACTGAGACCCGGTTTGACGAAAGCTCGATTGCAGAGATGGACAGCTATCGGTTATTTTGAATTGACTGTCCTGGCGGCGGGGTTTTGTTATTTATAAAATCTTTCTTCGAACCCAAAAGGACTTCAGAGTTTTCTTGAGCCCAGTTGCGAGCAGTTATGGCTGACTTTCAAAATCTAGAGCGAGAAACCATTTCTATTGTGATGCTTTTACAGGCTACCTTCCCGCAACATCACTTTCTCTCTAAGCGATTGGGATATTGTCATAGCGAATTCAATTGAAAACACGACTAATGTATTAATAAGCGCGAAGCGTTCCGGTAGCTTGATCTTCAAGTTTCATTGCTACCCTGTTGCAAAATATCGACAGCAGATCACTCAATTGGGATCCTGGCGACTTCAGTGCGATGAGCGAGTTTTTTTTAAGAACTAAATCTTTGAAAAGTAACACAATGGTCCGTCCAAGATTTGTACTCTGACTTTGTTATAACTTTCTGTGAGGCTGCCAAGTTACTTGTCAAAAATGTCAGATTAGGGCGAAAAACTTGAAACCACCATGGTGGAATACCGAAATTGCTTCATTCCTTCGTAAAAAGAGACGAGTTTTTATTTGCAGGCATATCGTCAGGTAAAGTGAAGAGCTTGCAAGCAAGCAAAGGTACTTATGCAAAGAAGTCAAGAACTTTATGAAAAGGAGCACCATCGAGTACGAACTGAAGCTGGTGCAGTCGGTGAAAAGCAGAGCAGAGTTGTTTTTAAATCACAAGTCATAATTCAAGTCATGACTTAGACTTAAAACTGTGACTTAAAAAAAGTCTGGTGAAAAGTAATCCAAAGCTAGTCTTTCCTTAGCAATCGCAAGCAGCGAGTTCTGATCGGTGAAGTGGTTTCGGAATGGGTACCGTTCAGTGGCGGAGTTCCTCAAGGATCAGTGCCATGTCCTGTTCTTTTCATCATTTTCATTAATGACGTTCTGGAAGTTTTCAGCTCACCTTATAAACTCTACGCGGATGAAAGAAAGTTGGTGAGACCAGTGATGCGTTTAAAATTTTCGAAGGAAATGCAGTCAGATCTAGACGGATTGGTTGTATGGCCAGATTTGTGGCTTAGTAAATTTAACAAAGAAAAGTGTGTCGTCATGCATTTTGCAGCAAAAAACAGGAAATATTATTATGAACTTGGGGGCCTCCGTTAGTCAAATCATCGAATTAACTTGATCAAGGTATCATCGTCATTCCTGATCTGAAGGAAAGCGACAGGGCAAGCGAGCAGCGGCATAAGCAACAATGGTGGAGAGTCGAATACGTCTCACATTTCAAATTTTTTTCTCTAAAGTTAGTTGATCTCTTTGTTAACACTTTTGTTTATCCTTATCTGGAATTGCAGTAGGTGCCTTGAACCCGTATCGACGAAGCGATATCGACGTCCTCGAACAAGTTCAGCAAAGATTTTCTAAAATGGTACTTGAACTAAAATCAAAATCATACTTCGAGAGAAGAGAAGCTCTTGGCTTGACCACACTTGAATAAAGGAGTAGGCGAGGTGATCTCATTCAGCTACAAAAAATTCAGCATGGTCATTTTTAGGTTACATTTATAAATGAGGATCAAAAGCTTGTTTCGTCCTGTTAAGACAGCCCGGCAGGGAATACAAAGTCATAAAGTTATCAATCAACAACTTATCCGCAATCGTGGAGTGAGACACAACTTTTTTACAAATCCGACAGCAGGAAATCAGAACACTGTGGTTGCGGGGATAAAGGGCGTCATAAATACCAACATTTAAAAAAAAATTGAAAAGAAAATGAAATATAATATTTTACAAAACTCTTTGGCTAAATCGAATTAAATTCAAAAATTTATCATGAAAATAAAATCTGGTGCTTCATACATATCCTTAAAAAAAAGCTGTTTAAAAATAGTAAAAATAAGCTATCTAAAGAAAAGCTAATTTAACTAAGCAAAACTGTTTGCATGGTGCATATCTCGGTGGGCTTTTTTCTTGAAATTTTTAATATCAATATTATACATACAATATTTTAATATCGTGAAAGATATTAGGAATTACTTACTTAACAATCTAAATTAAAAGATTTTCTTAAATGGAGAAGAGAATTTCGAGAGAAGAGAATTTCTGGGTTTGACCACACTTGAAGAAAGGAGTAGGCAAGGTGATTTCATTCAGCTAAAAAAAATTCAGCATGGTCATTATCAGGTGACATTTATAAATGGGGATCAAAAGCTTGTTTCAGACTGTTACCGTATTTCGCTGAATATAAGCGGGTTTTGAATATAAACAGGCCGCTAATATTCGAAACAATTCACATCATCGACCAGCTTCTATTCGAATAAAATATTCTTTTATTCAAATTTTGGTGTTTGAATATAAGCGCTTTTAATATTTATAATTAGCTTGTTGTATAAAATGCAACCTTCACAACCAAAGCAACCTTGTAATTCTGTTTTATTTTATTTTATTGGCTAATAAATATCCAATAAGGTTTCTCTAATTCACATAATTAGATCTAATCTGTAAAAATATGCTTATATTCGAAAAAATAAAAAAATGATTTTCTGCTCGAATATAAGCGTCTCTTTTGATATTTTGGTTCCTCCGGTACCCGCTTATATTCAGCGAAATACGGTAAGACAGCCCGGCAGGGAATACAAAAACTAGTCATAAAGTTATCAATCAACAACTTATCCGCAATCGTAGAGTGAGACACAACTTTTTTACAAATCGGACAGCAGGAAATCAGAACACTGTGGTTGCGGGGATAAAAGGCGTCATAAATACCAACATTTAAAAAAAAAATTGAAATGAAAATGAAATATAATATTTTACAAAACTCTTTGGCTAATTCGAATTAAATTCAAAAATTTATCATGAAAATAAAATCTGGAGCTTCATTCACATCCTTAAAAAAAAAGCTGTTTAAAAATAGTAAAAATAAGCTACAGCAGTTCTAATAAAAACGTAACGCTCACCGACCGACCGACCGTCAACCGATCAAAATGGAGACTGGTGCCGTCCGATCAAGGGTAACCGACCGTCCGAACAACGGTGACTGTCCGTCCAAGCTGCCTTCTTAGCCGTCCGTCCGAACATCGGTGACTGTCCGTCCTAGCAGCCTTCTTAGCCGTCCGCCGACTGAGCCGTCCGACCGAACCGTCCGACAGAACCGTCCGACCGAACCGTCCGACAGAACCGTCCGACCTAGCCGTCCGACCGACCTAGCCGTCCGACCGACTGAACCATCCGACCGACTGAACCATCCGACCTAGCCGTCCGACCGACAGAACCGTCCGACCGACTGAATCGTCCGACCTAGCCGTCCGACCGAACCGTCCGACAGAACCGTCCTACCGACAGAACCATCCGACCTAGCCGTCCGACCGACAGAACCGTCCGACCGAACCGACCGACTGAACCGTCCGACCTAGCCGTCCGACCGACTGAATCGATTTTGTTCTGATTTTTTAAATTTTCTAAATTCTTTTTTAATATTTCTTTTTTAGTAAATTAAATTTTTTTCATAAATAAAAAAAAGAAACAAATTTTAATTTTTTTTATTTAACATATAAATTTATAAATTCTATTTTAAAATTTTTAAAGTCTTTCAAAATATTCCTAGTATTTTATGTTAGCTGTTTCTTAGTCTTTTTCTGACGTTTACGCAGTAAGTCCACATTTTTTTCCAGTCATGTACTTTTTTCACCATACATTCCTTCTCAAATACTTCTGTAATTTAATCAAATTTTGGTTTTAATACTTTTTAAATTAATTTAATAAATTACCTTTAATTTTATCAATTATGTGTGGGAACTCAACTTTTAATTAATCCATACCATTTTTTTTCGATCGATCCGGTATTTCCGTACTAATGTATTTTAAGAGAAGATTTTTGAAATAATGCCTATGCTTATTATCCTAAAAGTAAATAAATTAAAAAAAATATTTTTCTGAAAGACATACTTGAAAAAGGTCCGATTCATTTTTTCTCTCATCATCACTTTCTTGTGAGACAAGATCAGTTTCTTTATTTAAATTAGAACCTTGATTTTCGATTCCTGGTGTTCCTTTTTCCGATCTAAAGATAGGACCTTGAGCTTCAATCTCCGTTGTTCTTTTTTCTAAACTAAAGATAGGCTTTTGGTTAGATGATAAAACCTTTTAAAATTTAAATTAAAATTTTATTTACAGTTTTTAAAGTAACATACTTCTAAAATTTTAGGGAGACAGTCCAGTGCATCTAATTTTTTGTTAATCTCTCCGAGATTTTTTTCTAGTCGGCTTATTCTTATATGCAACTTATCAGCAAATTATTTAATTATTTTTTTTGAAATTAAGAATATTACTTCCTCATTTTTAGCGAAATTGTCTCTCGCCATTCTATTCAAACTGTCATTATTTGATTGTTTTCTTTGCAAATTTAGCCAATCCTGATCATCTCTTACCGAAAGCATTTCGAATGACTTAGAAATTGTCATTTTTCGCTTCAATGATGCTCTGGTCAATTGCTTTGGTAATTGTTCCTCCTCATCACCAGAGCTCTCCACTACTGCCGAAGATATTGTTGGAGTATTCTCATCAGCAACAACATCTTCTGAAATGAGTTCTGCAATTGGTTCCAGAGATAAAGGTCCTGGTTCATCGATTGGAGCTGGAAGTAAAATGCCAGGTTTTTTTAATTCTAACATCTTTCGCGAGTAATTCAGCCAAGAGTTCGAATTTTCTCTTTCAATGAAATATGAAAACTGTAATTACTCCATTAATTTCAAACTTTTTTAAAAAATATAAAATTAAAAAAATAAATATTTTATTTTAAATTACTTCGTCAAAATTTCGGAAATCTTTACAGTCTTCTGTGGGTATATTGCAGATAGATCCAAGATAGCCTAAAAGTACTCCTGATGCCTTTTCGATATTTGGTTGCTGTTTAAAAATTCGAACCAAAATACAATTTTGTCGCCCGGGATTTTTTGGTGGCATTTTTTAAATTAATTATTTTTTCTAGATTCTAAAAAAGAATAAAAAAAAAATTAAAATGAAATTTAACAAAGAAACAAAAGCAAAAATTACAGAATTTATCAAAAAATTACATATTAAAGGAAAAAAAGCTTTTGAAATTAGAAAAAAAGCATTAGAGATATTTCCGGAAAACCTTGTTCCCAGATTAGGGGTAATATTTTTTATTTTAATATATCTTAAATTAAATTTTATAAAAGGCTATAAGAGCAAGAATTTATCGTCTAAAAACAATTTTTAATAGAATCAGATAGAATGCTCAGATGGTTTTAAGAGTGCAAGAGAAATCTCTCTTGAGATTAGAAGAGTTTTTTCACTTAATTTAAGCTTATCATCTATTTGCAACTATCGCAAAAGTAAGATTTTTACTACGAAAAATTTTTTTACTCAAGATAAAACTTTGACTTTGTTTGAATTAAATCCAGAGTTGTTTAAAAGTCCCAAAAAAAGTCCTAGTCAAGACTTTTTTTTTTTCTAAAATATATGGGCGGCTAAAAAAATAAAAATTAAATGTAATTTAATATGTTTATTATTTAAAAATAATTAGTTTTTTAATTAAAAAAAATGAAAAAAATTTTATTTAAAAAAAAAAAAAAAAATTCCTGACTTGGACTTGACTTGAAACTTGTGACCTTTAAACAAATCTGCTAAAATCTTAGTAAGGTACTAAATAAGAACCCAAAAAGTAGGCTTTTAAAAAAAAATTACCTTTCTAATTAAGACCTCAAACAAAAGAATTTAAAGTTAAGGTTTTGACTTAACATTTATGACTTTGGTTTTTGACCTCTGGAGTCTAGATAAAATAAAGATTTTTTTTAAACCACATAGACATGGGTTATGTTTGGCGTAGAGCAAGAGCAATGCCGAATTTAAATTTAACGAAAAAAAGACAAAGAAAAGAATTTGCAAATAGATACAAGTCTTATAGTTTTAAAAATTTTGTTTTTGCCGATGAGACGAAAATTGAAATAAATACTTTTTCTCTTTACCACTTCAGACAAAAAACATCAAAACCTGTTTGTGTAGGAACAAGAGAAAAATCGTCATTAAAAATAAATATTTGGGCAGCAATTAGCTATAAAGGACCAACAAGATTTTGTGTAAAATTTTCTAAAATATTTTTAAATTTTCCAACTTTTATTTTTAATAAAGCTCTTTACAAATAACCTGAATCAATATAGCTATAAATATATATTGGAATTTTACCTCAAGCCTTACATGATTTCAAATTTTAATGAAGAAGAATTAGAAAGTTGCTTCCTAATCCAAGATAATGATCCAAAGCACACTTCGAATCTTTGTACTGAATTCTTAAGAGAAAATAGTATAAATTGGGTAAGTAAAAATATTAAATACTATTTAATAATTGAAAAATAATTTATTTAAAAGCTAAAAACGCCGGCGAACTCAGCTGACTTCAATCCTATAGAGATGTTATGGAGTGACCTCAAAAGTTATGTGAGGAAGAAACAATGTCGAACTTAAGTGAGCTGACAGAGACTATCAGAAGCTACGAAAGAAATTTAAATGCCGAAAAATGCACTAAATATGTTAGACATTTGAAGAAAGTACTGAACATAGTTGCAGATCAAGGTGGAGATTGGTCAAATGAATAGAAACTTTTTCTTAATTAAAAGAGTTAAAAAAATCTATTTAAATTAATATTTTTTATTTTAAGAAAAAATAAAACTAACAAATTCTAGAACTTTAAAAATATTTTTAATAATTTAATCATAACAGCATATTTAATTTTGAATTCTGACTAAAATCTTGCCAATTTTATCTGTTTTGTATGAAATTTAACTAACCTTAGCGCCTGTGAGTAGTGCGCGTTATTCCTCCGCGTTAGCTTCGGGCGAGCGTTGTGCCTTTTGTTAAACAAATTTTCAAAATGGACCACAGTGAAAAGAAAAATTAAAAAGAGAAGAAAAAAGTTGAGTTCTTTTTCAATAATTTATTAAAATTTAAAAAAAGATGGGTTAGTAAAGTAAACTTGCATATTAACAGCCTTCAGAGTTAATTTAGCGTGCTTATTTTTTATCCAAATTTTTAAAAATCATCTTTAAAAAAACTTAAATTTTTATGCTAAATAAAAATTATACAAATTTGTTTCTTTTTATTTATTTATTAAAAATAACTGTAATTAAGAAAGTAGAAAAATTAAAAAAAATCAGAACAAAATCGGTTCTGTTGTTGGTTGGAGGTTCAGTCGGTCGGACGGCTTGGTCGGTCGGCTAGGTCGTTCGGACGGCTAGGTCGGTCGGCTAGGTCGGTCGGCTAGGTCGGTTGGCTAGGTCGGATGGCTTTGTCCCATCCTACCTTAGCCACCACGTAGTAAAGATGAACTCGCTTTCTAAGCTTGTCTCGGGTGGCTGGAGTGAGGACTAGCATTTCGCTAAACACGGCGAGCAAAAGCTCAAGCTCGTGGTAATCCCTAGCCTTAAAGAACTTGCAGTCTCTGAACTGTAGGATGGACTGTAATTCAGTAGCCATCCCAGTATAATCTGGAGGCGGCCCTGTAGTAGTAAAAAGGGGGTTTACCTTGGTCTCCGTTAAAGTGGATGACCCAGATGCGAAGTCCATCGTTGTTGCGGCTGCTCGTCTCATGGCTTCTTGCGTCTCGGCTATTGTCTGCATCTGACACTGCATATTTGCCATCATTTTGGTCAGATTAGCGACGGTGTTGGCCAGCTCGACGTTTGCTGTGACTGCCTGTTGTTGCTGCTGCTGTTGCTGCTGTTGTTGCTGTTGGCGCTGTTGCTCCTGTTGCCGTTCGAATTCCAGCCTGTGCTGTTCGAAGGTTTGTTGTTGTTGTTGCTGTGATTCCGCCATGCTATCGGCTCACGATGTTTCGATGTCCTGGAACAATTCCTGTATGGATTGGTCTAAAAGGTTAGAAGTGTTAGGGGACTGGAGAAAAACCTGACCGTCTGTTAAGTCCTCTGTTAGAGCGAGGATTGATGGAGAAGGGGGGACGACGTTCCTTTGAAGCTTTGGCTTATCGCCTTGTTCTTCCTCGTCTGAGCCAAGGCATTGCTGCTTCTTTGGCTTATATTGAATCCTAATAGCCTCGGCCTTAACGACTCGATTGATATCAGCAATGAGTTGGTCTTTGCTCACGCTGCCATCGAGATTGGCCCGTAGAAGCCTAACTTTAGACGAGCTTGTTATCTGCTCATTAAAGAAAGCGTCCCAGCTTTCATCAGTGTGGTCGTGATCGTAAGAGGGGTCTTTATAGATTAACTGTCTAAGAAGAAAGATCCTAGCTATTACTTGCCAGTCCCCTTTTATATTCTTTTACAGCGTACCGCAAAGATTGATGAGCTCTTGTAAGAGCATGCTTTCGAACTATGAGAGAGAGTGAATTTGAAAAGAGAACGAAAGAGGGTAGGAGAGAGAGAGCTACGCACACCAGGCTTTCGCCAAAGAGCTTTCGATAAGCTTATAAAAAATGTGTGTGTGCGTATGGAAAGTAAAGACACGCACTAAGCACGCTTTAACTATCAGCCGTGCGCGTGTATAAGCTTATAGAGATAAGCCTAGCTTAAAATTTCCTTAAAAATGTTGGCTGACCGGTAGATGACCACTCAAGTCAGTTGGTTTTATTACAAATATTTTAAAGAAAAGTTCGAAAGGTCTTCGAAGTTCCGACCGGTCGGACGGCTAGGTCGGTTGGCTTGGTCAGAAGGCTTGGTCGGACGGCTTGGTCGGACGGCTTGGTCGGACGGCT
>QEOQ01000238.1:1077610-1088499 GCA_010279815.1 Brachionus plicatilis
AATTAAATTATCACATGCTTCGAATTCATTAACACATGATAAAAATGGAGACTTAATTAATTAAATATTTAAAATTATATTCAAATTAAAGGCCAATAAAAATTTTAAAACAAAAATATAAGATTATCCCATTTAAAATGGTAACAAATTTAGAGAAAATTATTTGGAAAGTAGTAATTTAATTATTTTAAAAAGAGCGACTCTATTGGAACACTATGTGTCAATAGTATAGGCAAATGACGGATATTTTTGCAATAGTGTAGTCTATTGACACATGATATGATTTTTAATCTAAGATTTTTCTAAAATTTTCAATTTGTAAAGCAAAGGAGTTTTTAATTGAAATATAAAAATATAAATTTTTTTAGTCAAAACAAAACCAAACAGGTCTTTGTATATCGATAATTTCACTTTCTAGCACTCTCTTCGGTTATTAATATAAAGGAAACCGAATTTCTTACAATTATTTTACGGTTTCCATCACGATTAACTACCCGATTGATATTAATTTGTGGCAACTAATCAAATTCGGTTTGTTGAGAAATGCTTAAATCGGTACCATCCTCATTGTTTAGTTCGTTTTTTAACTCATTTAACAAACCTCTTTGACAACTCCTTATATTTGAGATATTGTTCTTATTCATCATATGATTGTTACTACGTTTTGGTGATCTTGGAATAGAGTAATCTAATATAAAAAAACTTGAAGCTGTCTCATTTCTTTGGCATTTTGTTTGAATTATATCCAAAAAGTTTTTCAATCTTTTCTCTTGGTCAACAAACTCTTGTTCCCCGGCAGTACACATAACATTAGTTATATCCTCAAAGAGATTTTTCAACTTGCAATATTTCTGCTCTAGAGTGCTAGGTCTTAAACTGTCTTTTGGCCAGTGCCACAAAGGTCTTTGAGAAGAGCAAATACTTTGTGACTGGGTTAAGGGATTTACAAAACTAAGGGAATTTTTACTAAATCGTTCATGATACCACGGTTTTAAATACTTGTTACTCTCACAAATATAAAGAGTATTACGACAAGTTAGCATAAAATTAATTGTAAAATCACACTCACATTTCATACCACATTCTCTGGGTCTACTTTAACAACTTACACATTATCTTGAGATTCTACTTTAAAATCACTTTCACCAAAACGCTTACTTTGTCTATCGCATTAACTCAAATAGTTCCAGTACCAAATCTGTTCCTTTATCATCTTATTTCGAAATGATTTCATTAACTCTATTCGAAAGACAAGTTTTTGAAAGCTTTGTCTTTATTTGAGTCAACTTATTTTGTAAATCTTTTTGAAGAAATTCTTTGGTAATCAACATCAGCTCAACGGGGAAATCAGTTAGGTATTGTTTAGGTTTAATGGATATTTTTAAGTTACTATTATAACTTTCTTAGTGATTATTTGTATGTGTCCCAAGAGTTGGTAAGTTTCGACGATGGTACCGCACCCAAAGATCTATACAATTGCGCCAATTATTATTGAAATATTCTATAAAATCTTTAAATTTTTTAGAACACTCTTTTAATTCGATATAATTTGTTTCATATACCAGTTGACTGGACGCGTAAGTCATACCTTGAATCTCATTTTCCATAATCTCATGTTTCATAATCTCATTTTTAGAATTTTGTGAAACAACCAGTCTACCAACAACAGATTTTAGATAATTTATCACATGAAAAACATATAACAAAGCAATTGAATTAGGGAAAAATTCACGAATAAGATCTAAATTGGTTAGATCCTTGTCAACCATTAACAACTTTACAAAATCAAAGTTATTAGTTTAACAAACGACTCCTAAAAAAAAACTTAAATTTTCCATGGTTTCATTTTTCATTAAACAATAAGCTACGGGTCGACAATGACAATTTCTATCCTTTACCATTAGCAAATACAGTAAATAATTCTCAATGTCTAGTTTGGATGTACCATCTATGTGTAAGATGGTATCATAGCTTTTGCACCAATTCGAATGAAATTAAGTTAGGATAAACAAACATTTCAATTGATTATCGTCATCCAAGCAAAATAAAACTTTATTATCAACATCTTCATTCTAAAGTTGTTTGATTAAATTTTTTAATCACTTGCGTTCATCGTCAATAAAATTGTTTTGTTTTTTGACCATTTTTGCTCTTAAATTATGAATATCATAACTTGTTATCGGTTTATTGGTATTCATTGTGATTTGCCGTTTTAATTAATGGTGCAAAGGATTACTTCTAACAATTTGGCAACTTCTTGCTGTTCATTTTCATCCAGACCACCGTCCATTCAAAAGATATTACATTTAATTCACAAAAACCTCTTTTTTTGAACTTAATACTCTTTTTTTGAACTTAATTTTAAAAAGTATCCTAAAGTTCAAATTTAAAATATTTTTTATCTCACATTTTTTAAATTTGAAAAACAAAAAGCACACTTCTCCAAGGTAATTTTCGAAGCTCACTCTCATGCTTTTTGGATGAAATTTTACATCCTAATAGCTGGTGAGATTACCTTTCGAACGCTTCTTTTTTTTATTCGATTTTATACGTCCGTTATCGTTTTTAATCAATTGTAAATACCAGTCAATTAAAACGTATTTTTTTAATTTTTAATTTTTCATCGCTTTCAATAATTTATTCAAACAATCGAGACACGACATTAAGATTGTCTTTAGAATTCAGTTCGTGTGCAAACTGATTTTTTGTAACTTTAAATTAAATTACCATAATTTTTTCTAATAATTTTTGTACATAAATTAATTTTATAATTGTTAAATATTTATTTTATTTTATTTTTGCCCTGATTTACATTTTATATAATTTTTTTTTGAATTTTTATATTTTATTTTTATTTTTATTCCTTTAAAATGCCTAAAATTGCTCTTTCAAAACAACATATTTGTAACAACTGCCAGAAAGAATATTCTTATAAAGCTTGGTACGACAAGCATATTGAAACTTGTAACCTCAAAAGGAAAGATAAAACTTGTAAAAAATCTGTTTCTACGGTGAAAATAAATAATAATTTTCAATGTTTAAATTGTTCAACTTTTTTCAATGGTAAAAAAATCTTTAATGATCATTTAAAAATTTGTAAATCAGTCTTAATATCTGGGGATTTACTTAATGAGTTCAATTTTTCTGATGAGTATTTTAATGAGTCTTTTAAAATACCCAGATATGAAAACTATATTGATAAACTTGATGATTTTTGTAAAAGCTATTCTAATAATTTAAAGATTTGTCATTTAAATGTAAACTCACTCTTTCTAAAAGTTTTTGAAATTAGTAAACTTCTTGACTTGAACTTATTTGACATTGTTTGTTTAAATGAAACAAAACTAGACAATACTATTCCTGATTCATTTATGAAAAAACCCTCTTACAGAATTGTCCGGAGAGATTGGATGAGAAATGGTGGAGGTATAATGGTTATTGTCAAAAAGCATCTTACTATTTCAAATTGTCATATTTCTGATGATTTTGAAATGATTAGTTTCAAGATCAATTCGAAATCAAGTTGTTTAAACGTTGTTTCATGTTATAAGCCTCCTCGTACACCGAATAATGAATTTTTAGACTATCTTGAAAAAGTAAGACTAAACTTGGACAGTAATGAACCAATTGTTATTGTTGGTGACTTTAATATCAATCAAGGAAGAATAAATGGTCAATGTCTGAAAGAATTTTTGGAAAATAATGGCCTAAAATCAGTTGTTTCGTCACCTACCCGTCTGTGTGTCAGTAAGTTTAAATCAAACGGATCTGAATTGGATTCTTCAACCATTATTGATCATCTGATTGTTGATGATGGCCAATCAATAGCTTGTGAAGTTATTGGGTGTCCTTTTAGTGACCATAAATTTGTGGTTGGTGCTATCGAGTTTGAAGTTGGTAAACCGATTGATCCTTTAACATTTTACAGAAATCTTTCAACCGCTAATCTGAATCAGTTGAAGAATGAATTGTTAAAAGCAGATTTTTCATTAATGGATAAATTGTGTACAATTGAGGAGAAGTGGGATTACCTTAAAAGTGTGATATTTGAGAAAATGGATTTATTCTGCCCGATAAAACAAGCCAAAAAAAAAGATAACACTAATCACAACCCATGGTTTGACTCTGATCTCCAAAGTTTGAAGAATAAAAGAGACTACTTACATCAGCTTTTTATTGCTTCTAAGAGTCAGGCTCATTATGAGGTTTATAAATCAGCGAGAAAAGAGTTTAAATCATTAAATCGGCAAAAGATGAAAGATTTTTTTGCACTAAAATCCGCAAAAGATTTCAAAAACTCTAAGAAATTTTGGAAGTTTACAAATCCTCAATTAAGATCAAAAGTGATGTTTCAGTTGATGATCTAGATAACTTTGAGATTGTTTATGGTATGAATAAAGCTCAGACAACTGAAGAAAAAGCGAATATGTTTAACAAATTCTTTACTTCGATTGAACCATCTTTCAAAACATCAGAAAATGACAGTGCGAAATATATATTTAATCAATTCAAAACAATGAAAACTAAATATAAATTGAATACCCCTTCGTTTTCATTTAAAAAATTTTCCGATAGTAATATCGAATCAGTCTTAAAAGAACTATCTAGTAATAGTTCATCTGGAGCAGTTGGCATTGACACGAAAATTTTAAAGGAATTACATGAGTTTTTTGTCCCGGTTTTTAAAAATTTTTTCAATGAATGTTTAAGTTACAAAAAAATACCAAATGAGTGGAAATTTGCGGTAGTCACACCACTTTTCAAAAACAAAGGTGACCGAAGTGATATCAATAATTACAGGGGGATATCAGTACTTTCACCTGTATCAAAATTATTTGAGAAGCTAATTTCAAGGCAAATTACCAATCATTTTGAAAAAAATAACTTATTTTTTTCTGGTCAGCATGGTTTTCGCAAGGGTTTCTCTTGTGAAACGGCTTTACATGAATTTATTTCAGACCTTAATCGCTCTACCGATCGAAAACTTTTAACAATGATTCTATTCATTGATTTTCGTAAAGCTTTGTATTTAGTGGACTCTAATCTACTTTTATTAAAGCTATTTCATTATGGTTTCGACAATGACTCATTGGCTTTATTGTCTGACTATTTTATTAACAGAATGCAAATGGTCAAATTGAATCTGTTATTCTCAAGTTTATTGCCTATACTTCTGGGTGTTCCTCAAGGTTCTGTATTAGGACCACTATTCTTCCTTATTTTTATAAACGATATTGTCTACTGCCTTAACGATTTATTTATCAAACTTTTCGCTGATGATACAACAATCTACAAATCAGGCGACAATTTTGATAATCTGGTTAAGTTTTTCAACAATAAGTTAGCTGGACTTTTTGAATGGTATTTGTTCAATCGTCTAGAAATTAATTGGTCAAAAACGTATGTAATGTTTGTACATAATATGCGGATCCGAGTTCCAGACAGTGTAACCTTGAATGGTTTTAAAATACAAGTAGTGAACGAATTCAAACTGCTTGGGGTATTGATTGACAATAAATTAAATTTTAAAAAATATGTTACAAATCTCTGTTTAATTGTAAATAAGAGACTTTTTTCTATTAGTAATCTTTTCTATCTTTGTACATCTGTTAAAATTCAGTTTTTTAAAACATTTATTTTACCACATTTTGATTATTGTTGTTCTCTTATTAGTTATTTTTCAAAAGAATCAATACAAAAATTATCTGACTATTATTATTTTTGTTTATTTAAACTATTCAAATTTAAATTTAATTCTTTTGATTTTAATATGGTAAATAACTTCTTAGAAAAATATGGATTATTTTCTTTTCAACATAGGTTTTTGTCAAGAATGCTCAATTTTTCATACAAGATTTGGAATTTTGATGATGATAGAATTGATTTGAAAAACAAGTTGATTTTCAATGAAGAAAGAAAGCTAATGTATGACTTAAGAAATAAAGATCTTCTTTTTGAACCTGGGATAAAGTCAAAATATGGAACCAATACATTTGAGTATATCTACTCAAGACTGATAAACAAATTTGTAATTTTTAAAAAGGACTTAAGCTTCAAACACTTTAATTGTCAATTTTTAATAATATTAATTTCATTTATGCAAAAACACTTAGTTTTTATTCAAAATTTGATTTAAAATTGAAAACATTATATTTTGAAATTTAAACTTTTTTTTACATTTATTTTTATTTTAATTTGTAATTATTAAATTTATTTGAATAAAGAAAAGTTTCATCAGGTCATCATTATTAGCTACCTAATAGTGTTGATGATGGGCACTAGCCTTATGATTAGACTTAATAATAATAATAAAAATTGGCGTTCATTTTCTGACATTCTATATGGTCGTTTATAAATAGGAGCTACATTTTCATCAATCAACTTAATTGCGTGTTTATACACCTCACAGCTCCCTAATTATTCTATAGAATTAGCAAATAAACATTTTGCTTCGGTTAAAATTTTATCAAAAGCTTTTTACTGATTTAATGAAAAAGGACTTAAAGGGTTTACAATAGATTCGATTAAACATATTCGTTTTGCCAGAAGCATGAGTAATTATGCCTGTTGCAGTCTTTATTTTGTTTTCACATGCTAAAATATCTATATTTTATTGAAATGCTGTCATATGGTTCAAAATAGAATGGGTAGCCCCGCAATCTATTCCTATTTTCATTAATTTACCTCCTACATAACCTGTAGTTGATGGTATACAATTAATATTTCGAGAGAGGGAGAAGAAACCATATAAATCTTTTCTTCCGAATCTGAAACAATATCTAAAGAATTTATCTTTTTTAATATTACCCGGCACTTATTAGCATAATGTCCTTTCTTTTTACATCTAAGACATGTAATATCATGTGATTTATTGTTTTTTTGATTTAGATACTTATTTGATACAGTTTTTTGTTTTTTTAAATCTTTGAAGCTATCTCTTTTATATGAAAAATTATTGTTTTTATTTTTACAATAGTTTTAACAAAGTTAACTTTAAATATGCAGCTTACCGCTGATTTCAAAAGGTATCTTTGAGCTCTTTTTCATATTCGAACCAGTAACTTTTTGACTCAATATGTCTTTTTAATATTAACAATGGTAACTCAGCCACAAAATTAACGACTGCATTCAGTCGATCTTCATCAGGAATTTTTGCAGCTATAAAACCTTGCTTGATCATAAAAAGCCAATCTTCTATATCATCTTTACCAAAAAATTTTGGTGTACTTACATGAAGATTTTTTGGTTGATTTTCCATTATTTGGTTCAGCAAAAATTTATAGATTTCATCGTTCGTCAAAGGAAAAATTTGTCCGCTCATCTCGACCGGTTGATTTATTGAATTTCGTTTATTATTTATCATGCTATTATAATCATTTGATACATAATCAGACATTTTGGGTGTTTTTTGCCGATCATAATCATGAATAACCGAATTTGCTTGGTGATATTTTGGATTCCAATCTTTATTTACATCTTTTACATAACAATAAGATTCTGGTGTTTTTTGTGCATCATCATCACTGATAAGTATTGATTTTTTGTTATGATACATATTATAAAACATTTTGTTTAAATTATTCGATTTCGATGTATCCTTTATTGAAACATCATTTTGCGAGCGATTATTTATAGTTGAATAATCTAACTTGTAATAGTCTTTATTCATTAGTTGTTAAGAAGATCCTCGTTGAATTTTTTACATTTTTTTTTTATCAGAAGCTTGTAAGTCAAAGTTCTTCATCAGTCAGCCGAAGTCTGTCAATTTCTGAAGATACATCATCTTTTTGCTCATCTACGTCATCAGCGTCCAGTTTTATTTGTTTTATTTTGATAACTTTGCTTTCAAAATTACTAATGCATTCTTTGCACTTTGATTTCCTTGTATCAGTGACATCATTGCTTTCCGCAATATCCTTGAATTCTGCTACAGTAGCCCTGTAAGCAGCCACTACCTTATCCAGGGAGTAAGCTAATATTAAGCTAATATTTGCCTTGCAAATAATAAGAGCTTTTAATTTTTTCAACTTTTTTGAATCGATATCCTCGATTATAGAGCCTATTTCACTCATTGCACAATTAATAATTAGTACTAATATAAAATTATCGCGCAGTACAATCTGCTTTTAACTATTATCTATCTGTATATATCGGTCTTTATCGCTGCTACCATATATGTTAGTCTAGGGAATATGGTCTGAATACCTTCGATTAACTTCAGAGGAGATAGAGAGGAGACAAAGAACAAAATCGTGTTGAATAAACTTTTATTATTAATTTAAAGTAAATAGGAAAAATACAAGTTAAAAAGCTCTTCTTTTTTAAGAATTACAACTTCTATTTATATTCAGTAGTTGTAACTTAAAAAGGTCATTAATCATAAAGAATCTAAATAAAGATAAGTTGTGAATTAAATCGGTCATAAAGATTTATGACATATGATAAATGATTCATAAAAACATAAAGATAAAAACTAGATAAGTTGTGAAAATTAATAAGGTTAATTTAAATAGTTGAAACGGTTATTTTCACACCGTTACAGCCTTTTATGTTTTTGAACATTATCGTGTTAATCGGGTTCCTTCCTTTTAAATTATTTTATGATGAATGTTTCTTTATCGTCTTGAGACGTCTCTGTTAGTTTGTCAATTGGCCATCTCGAGAGTCCCTCCGCCACTTGATTACTTTTCTCCGGCCTGTACTCAATGTCGAACTCGTAATTTTCGAGTCTTATTATCAATCGGACGAGTCATGGTGCAGGGTTTTTTACACTGTTTATCCATTTAAGCGGTTGATGGTCTGTAATTATTAGTGTTGGTGTCCGTGACCGTATTAACCGTTCCAATTTTGGCGGGCGGATTCTGGCCCGTCAACTTGGCGGGCTAATTTTTGGACAGTCAAAATAAACTGGCGGCCAAAAAACAGGAAATAATTAAAAAATTAAGGTATTTTAATATATTTATTTTTTTAAAAAAATTGAATTTTTTAATTTGAAAAAAAAATTTAAAAAATCTACGAAAAAAAAAATAAAAAAAAAAATAAATTTTATAAATGAATAAAAAATATATAAACTAGTTGTAGGTAGTTAGTATTTATAGTCGTTGGTAGTTTTTAGGCGTTGGAAGTTGTTAGTATTCGGTGTTTGGGGTTGTTGGTAGTTGCTGTTTGGACGTTGACCAACAACCAATAACCAACAACTTCCATGGCCAGAAAGTTTTAACGACCAAAAAGTACCAAAGACTATAAATACCAACTACATTCAATTAGTTTCAATTTATTTTTTATTTATTCATAAAATAAATTTTTTTTATTTCATTTCCAAATTAAAATTTTTTTCTTTTGTTTTTTTTTTTTAAATAAAATTTTTTTTTCTAATAAAAAAATACAATTTTTTTAAAACGCTTTTTGAAATCTGGAATTATCAAAACTGGCTCGTTGGTAAGTGCTTCCCTTTAGCTTGTCGAAGGCGACTTGACATTCGTAATTCCAGACGAAAAGGACGTCTTTGGCGCAAAGTTCATGTAGGGGGCATGCGGTTTTACCGAAATCCTTGATGAACTTTCTATAGTGTGTAGCGATAACGATGAACGATTTGATGTTCTCTACGTTTTCGGGTTTCTTTTGGTTGTTAATGGCTTCTAATTTTTCGACTGATGGTCTGATTTCACCGTTGCTAACTGTGTGTCCCAAGAAATCAATAGACGTTTGAAAAAACTTCCATTTTTTCGGTTTGATCTTTAAATTTTGTTCTTTTATAATATCAAATACTTGCTTTAGGTGTTCGAAGTGTTCTTCTATTTTTTCTGAATATACAGTAATGTCGTCGATGTAGACCATAATGAACTTATCAATTTAGTCCTTAAAAACATTATCCATATGCCTTTGGAAAGTTGCTCCAGAATTGGTTAATTCCATTGGCATGACGTTGAATTCAAACAGTCCGTACTCGCAACTGAATTCTGTGTGGGGTCTACTTTCAGGATTCATAAGTATTTGGAAGTACCCTGAATGAAAGTCTATCTTTGGGAAAATGTTTGAATTTTTAAGGCTGTACAGGGTGACGTCTATTCTTGGCAGGGGGTGATTGTCTTCGACCGTTCTTTTGTTCAATTTCCTGTAGTCAATTGTCATGCGAATCCAACCCTCCGTTTTCTTGACTATATGGACAGGTGATGAATAGGTTGAATTTGAGCGTCATATTAAGTTTGCTTGCAGCATTTCTTCGATTAAAGCTTTAAACTCCTCTTACTTTGCGTGTGGCACCGGCCTCGTTTTGATATGAAACGGTGTCCGATCGGTTACTTCGATGGTATGGAGTGTTTTGTCGGTTGGTGTTAGATCAGTCAACTTTGTAGCTGATATCTTTGTAATCATCTCCTCGGTCATTCTCCTAGCATTTTCTAGGTCTTTATTGTTAAACTTGTTACTTGTATCGAACTCCTCTTCGATCTTGTTGATCACGTTTATCAAGGTAGACTTACAAAATTCCTCAGTGAATCTTGAAGCATCGATTGTTTTTAGATCTCGTTTGCTTCTTTTAAATTTGTCATGATTTTGATCGGAGTTGGCTTTTTCCATCGATTTCCGAACTTCCCTGGTTCGAAACTATATAGGGTATTTAATGTCCACTTCCTCAATGCATTCAAGAGACGTCTTGAATTTTTGAACTTTTTAAGATCATTTAGTCTCAAGATCATCTCATTCACGAGACTTTCGACAATAATCATTTTGACCTTTTTTATTTCGTCGTTGATTTTGACATCTACTTGTTCTTTTTAGACACCTGGCTATAAATTTTTTTTTTTGTCTACCAAAAAAAATGAATTCTAAGGTTTCAAAGGACGAAGTTTACGAATTTTAAGTCAAAAATTAGAAATTCAGATAGCACT
>QEOQ01000256.1:0-27214 GCA_010279815.1 Brachionus plicatilis
TATTTTTTTGTTGTATATAATTACTCTTTGTTGAAAATAATTATTTTACTGTCGAAATTAATTAGTTGTAAATAAATTGTTGAATACAATTACTTTTTGTTTAATTTAATTAGTTTATTTATCAAATATTTATTTTAGGTTTAATATAATTTATTTTTCTTGAAAAAATAAAAATAATTATTTATTATATTATGCAATATTTCAATAATCAAAGTATAAATTAAAAAATAATAAAAACTAAAAATATACTTGATTATTGCCTAAGTATTCCTCAAAATTGTTTAGCTTTTGCTGGTCTTCCAACTTTTGCTTTTAAAGCAACATTTTTCTGAATAATCTTCAGTGAATTATCCAATTCTAGTTTACTGTATATTGAGTTAATGTAATCGAGATTCATTAAACTTGAATTGGATTTATCTAATAAAACGAAATATTCAGAATTACCTTTTTTCTTTATTAAAGTATTGCCATTTCTAATAACCCAGTTGCCAGTTGTAATGGCTTCATCGCTATTAAAATTTCTGATTTAAAATCAGTGTCTACGGCTAATAGAGCACTCGGCAGAATGAGCAAAACTTTTAAATTTTTTTATATTAAATTATTCAAGATATTATATCCAGCTTTCGTAAGAGCGCATTTAGAGTTCGCATCAGCTATGTGGAACTCTATGTCAAAAAAGGATATATCAAAATTGGAGGGTATTCAGAAAAGGGCGACAAAAATGGTCATTGAATTAAGTGGTCTAGAATATGAAGTAAGGTTAAAAGAATTAGGAGGAAAAGAGGGGACCTGATACAAATTTATAAAATCACAAAAGGTTTCGAAGATGTAGAACTGGGTCTAAGAAATACAGGGGACACAGTAGGAGCTAATAGAAGACACAACAGTCAGATAATAAGGGAAAAATTTGTAAATGCACCCATGAGGGATAATTTTTTACTGAACCGCAACGCTAACACCTGGAATATGTTACCCTCGGAGTTAGCAGAGGCGCATACGGTTAACCAATTTAAAGCCAGAATTGACCGACATATTGCCTCGAAGACTTGGAGGAGATCGGTCTACCGAAGCTGAAATTGATGAACTTAAGAAGTATGTGGCCATAACCAAAACCACAAGCTGACAAAGTGCAGCGTTATAAACTGCACTCACACTTTATGTGTTACAGCTTACACTACTACTACTACTTAAATCATAGTTGTAAACACTTTTTAGTTGGTTTTTAGGTGCTGTAAATATAAATTCAAAATTCAAATCTCCAGTCTCTGTTGAATAAATACTAATACAAATAGCTTTAACTTATTGCATTCGGTTTGCAAATCAACATCTTTCCACGATAAATTAAACATTTTTATTCAATTTTATTTGAATTTTTTTTAAACTCGAAACTAAATATTTTAAAATAAAATAAATTATTTTTAATAAAACTAAATTAAAATAAACAAAAACTAATTAATTTCAACTTGTTAAGTAAATTTTTTTTGTCAATAAATAGAATTTTTATTTTTTCATCAAAAAGGAATTAATCCCAACAGAAAGTAATTATTTTCGAAGTACAGGTAATTAAAAGCTCCCATAGATTTGTAAAAATTTAATTTCATGTTCATTGACAGTGGCGTAAACATATAGAATGGGTAGAATGGTGAGGCGAGCATTCTATCCAAGTGCTTGAGATGGTGCGGGGGAATAACAGGAGGGTTTCAATGGGTAAAAAAATTAACAATTATTTTATTACAGTACATATTATAACTAACTTGAACTTTTTCTTTCCTTTTGTTCTTCCTTTTTCTCTTTTTTTTTAAGAGGAAAGGAAAAGAAATTGATTAAGTTAGTTTTAATACGCACTGTAACAAAAATATACAATTAATTAATTGTTGATTCATTTTAAAAGGATATAAATATGTTAAAAATATTCTAATTTTCTATTTTTATTTTTCAGAAAAAATTCTAAAATTTTATCAACATTTAAAAGACCGTCTTCCTCTGATTTTTATGCTTTAAATTCAGATTTAATTTAATCGCTCTTGGCTCATTGAATTTCTCAAATAATTTTTAATCCTCCTCAAGACAGAAAAAGACCTTCTGCGTTAACAATTTCAAGGTTTATCAACAGGCTATATCTTTAAGACTGATTGACACTTTATTTATTTTTAAAAATATTCACTAAAAACCTTGTTATCTTTATCTTTTAATTTAATATTTTCTAAACCTTTTCTATTACAGAAATTTCTTTATCTAGACATGCACACCATGAACTAATTGCGAACCAGACTTGTGCGTAAGTAAAAAAATAAAGTCATTTTTAAGTCATTTTTTTTTTTAAGTTAAGTCATTTTACTTGACTTAAGATTTTTTTGAATCGACGTCGCAAGGTGTTCGTAATTTTGGGGAGACTGAATTTTTATACTCCATATATGTCTCTGGATCGCATTTTTTCAAATGACGAATAAAGTTTGATGTATTGTTTCCTGATTCAGATATTGATTTTCAACAATAGCTGCATATTGCCGTCCGTCTAACAATATTTTTATCAGTTGCTTTTTTATTTATTTATTGCCTTTTTAAAAATTGTTAAAAAAGAAATAAAAATTAATTAAAATGCAAAAAATACTGAGAGAATGGACTTCACTAAAACCTAATTGAAGAATAGGTTGAATTTTGATTGAGGAACCCTTTGTGAGAGGATTAGAACTAGTCATCATTAAAATATTTATCTTTTAATTTTTTTCTAATTAATATTGAAAACTTAAGAATTAAAGCTTAACTTTTATGTTAATTTTAAGAATTGAAAAAAATTCCCTAAAGCCAAGTCATTCTAAATGACTTAACTTTAAAAAAAAAATATTAAGTCAAGTCTGTGACTTGACTTTGACTTAGTGACTTACGCACAAGTCTGTTGCGCACTAATGTATTTCAGTTTCAAAATTTTGAAATAAAAACATTTCAAAAACATATCATATCTTGATTGAAACATATCCTAAAAAATAAAATTTTTTGAAATTTTTCGATAATTTAATTTTTCTCTCACAATTTTTGGAATTAATCATAGAAAATAAAAATTTATTGTTTCGAATCAATTAAATTTAAAATCTTTATGTGAAGAAGAATGAAATTTTTTCGAAATTTTCGAAAAATCTACTTTCGTTTTAAGATCCCTAATTAACACGGGGTCTCCTTTTTCAACACAATTTCAAAACGCTCAGCACAAAATGATTTCTTCTCAACTTAAAAATTAAAATTTGAAAAAATACTTTTAGCACAAAAATTAAAAATACAATAAATGCATTCAACACAAAAATTAATGGCTTGTTGGGAAAATTTAAAAAAAAATTTTTCAAGAACTGTTTTAAAGTTGAGCTTAACAGAAAGAAATGTTCTTGCAAGTTTTTCACTAAATTAGGATATTGTGCACATTTATTGGCATTAAAAGAACTGTTTAAAAAAAAGACCAATTTGTCAATAAACCTAAAAGAGGTAGAGATAAAAATGCAGAAAAATGGTTTTCTGAAGACTAATTTTTTTTAATTTAATAAAAAAAAAATATAATTTTCCCCTATTTTAATCAATTTTATTTTATTTTAATTCTACTTTAACTTATTTTTTCTTTTTTCTTTAAATTTATTTCATCTTATTTAACTTAGTTTTATTTTATTCATTTTTTTTTAATCTGAAGGAGCTTCAGCTCGGTACAGAAAACAAATAAATAAATAAATAAAATTAAACAAGTGCGATTAGAAGAAAAGCTTTGAAATTAATTTGTTTTCTTTTTATTTTCTCCAATTTTTGTTATTATTATTTGTTAGGCTAGAAGTGGTCATTTAATTAATAAAGTTAATATTATTTAATTATTTTTTTTAATATTTATGTTATAACCGCGAACCACCAGATCCTAACAGATCCGACAGAACTTTCTTCTTTTTTAAGGTTTATAACATTATTATAAATATTTTTCTGACACACTAAGAAGAATAATTTTCAAACACAATTTTTTTGTGTTAATTGTTTTTTTTTAAATATAATTTTATGTGCTGAGAAGAAATTGATTGTGCTGAAATAATATTCCCATTAAAATGTTATTAAGGAATAATAGTGTATAGGAATATTTTTTCTTTCTCTACAATTTTTTAAATTTTTTTGGTGGCAATAATTCTAATGAATGATCAAAAAATTTAGGCACTCGTCTTAAGCGAAGAGGAATAGATGATCAAGGTAATGTGGCAAACTTTGTCGAAACAGAACAAATAATAAATGTTTATGGTGAGCATACGCTTTCATTTGTGCAAATTCGTGGCTCAATACCTGTTTATTGGAGCCAACCAGGCATTAAATACAGACCCGCTCCGCGCATCGATAAAAGTAAGAACATTTAAAGTTTTTTATTTTTATTCAGAAAAAATATTTTGAGAAATCACCTAGTCATGTCCAACAAAAGTCATGACTTAAAATATAAGACTGGTTTTATTTCATGGAATCAATTTCATGGATCTTTATTTTGAAATTAAAGAAAATTTTTTTTTTAAATATTTTTATTATAAATATTATTAGATTATCTTATTCCAGTAATAAATGTCTGATTTTTAAATTGTGTGGCCAGGTACAAAATAATCAAATTAGGGCATGGTGAATTTCGGAATTAACAAAAAAAATCAGTATTGTGAATTTCAAATACAAATTGAACAAAAATTCTTCATTTTTTGATTAATTAAAATTAAATTTAATATAAAAAATTATTAAAAAAACTGCAACAAAGTGTTACATACTTTTTTGTACATTTTTTACCTAAAATAATTTTTTCTCATGTAAAAAAAGACAAAAAATAAAGAATCAATAAGATTTAAGTAGATTATTTATTTGATTTACAAAAAAAAATAAAAAAAAAAATTTTATTTTATGAAAAAAAATGCAACAAAATATGTTGCATTTTGTTGCAGTATTTTTTTCAAGTACATTTTGTTATCTTTAATTTTAAATTATCAAAAAATGAAATTGTTCAATTTGTATTTAAAATTCACAACACCAAAAAAATCTAAATTGAAACAACTCTTTTGTTTGTATCAGCTGACAAACTTTACATCACCCTAATTAAGTCTCTGCAAAAAAACTGCAAGTCTTTAAAATAAAATTGCAGAATTAAAATATAATTGTTGACTTATAGATTTTACCGAATTGCACAATGTTAACACTCAAAGGCCGGATGGTTTTTTGGACTCTTTTTGTTATTTATTTTCTTTGTCTTTTGTTCGAAAAATTTAATCATTTTTGACTTTTATTTTAATCAGGTCTAAAATAAAAAATATTAAAATTAATTTATTTTTGTCGCAAAATATTTTTGTTTTCATGCAAAATTAAGAAGCTTGAAGAAAAAGGGTGGTACAGTCGCAATAACGTTTTTGGGTTTACGTGAAAATATAAAAATTTTCTTTCAATGTTAACAACTTTTGATAAAATTAGTGAGACATTATTGAGAATAATCTTCAATTACTTGATTTTAATTTAAAAAGTAAATATGATAGTTTTAAAGTTTGTGATTGAACAAATGTTTTAAGTTGCACTATTTTATTTAAAAAGTTTGAAGAAAAAATAAATATTTTTTTTTTAAATCAAACATTACTCCTCTTGTAGGGATTTCTCATTATAAAAAATCAAATAACATTAAATTAAAATATCTTATCTAAAATAATAGCAAATACAAAAAAAAAGATTATTTAGAGATTTATAATCCAAAATGTAATTAATTTTAAACTAATTTAATTACAAAAATTTTTTTTTTTATTAACAAATAAAAATAACCTTATCCGTTGATATTTTAAATAGGTCCAAAAATTATCTAAAAAAAATGGACAACTCGTTAAATAAAATACAATTTGGTGGTGGGACTAAGATGAAATAATTAGAATATAAATGAGTGAATTTTATGATAAAAAATAATTTTACTGGTAAAAAAAAATAGATTTAAAAAATATAGCTGATAAAGGAAATATTGTAAACTTAGAGGTAGAGAGGGAGGGGTGTCTATTAAGAGAGATATGCTCTTTTGTAAATCTTTATAAGAACTAGCAACTAAGTTTCTTTAAGAGAGTATGTCTCTATTTTTATAGTAACCTGGGGGGTTTACAATATATTATTTTTTAAACAAAATTACTAAAAAATTAACAAATTTTTGCATATCTAAAATTATTGATTACAATTTTAATTTGTATTTAAATTAAAAATTAATTTTAATTTTTAAAGCATTCAAGGGTATTTACCTTTTTAGGACGATTTTGTAACGGATTATTTGTTTTTTGTGAATATGATGTTTATTTTTTGTTCTCGATCTCGTTTTATTGTTTTTAGTTTTTTTCTCCCTTTCTTTTTATAGATCTTTTTTTTTTTTTCATTTTCTTTTTATAATTTACCGATTGTACTTAAAGTGAAATAGAAAACTATTAATAACTTTGTTTATTTAACTAGATTTCAATGCATCTAGCTACCATAGATGTCTTCCTAGTAAGACGTCTCCGCAAGCATGCTTGCCGTAGTTTATTTATTATTATTATTATTAATTCATTAAAAAAAAAAAACAAAAAATCAATTGTTTGATTTTCATCGTTTTAACATCAAACAACCGATATTTTGATAACTTAGAATCAGAGTTGTTTAAAAGTCACAAGTCTCAAGTAAAGTCCAAGTCCAGGCTTTAAAATTTTGAATAATAAAGAAGAAATTTATGCTAAAATTTCAACAAAATTTTTATATATGGCAAATCTATTGCATTAGACAACCTAAGAGTATATAAATATTTTGACATGAAGCCTGATCTAGCAAATTTTAAAAAAAAGTCGGGACTTGGACTTAATTTTGGGACTTTTAAACAACTCTGCTTAGAATAAAATTGTTATTGTGTGGATGAAATATTAAGACCTCAATATATTCTTTGTTTATAATAAATCTGTTGGTTTGATAAAATTTGAAAAATAAAATTAAAAAATTAATTTATTACAATTAATGGTTTTAAACCGAGACAAGGAAGATTAAAAAAATATATTAAAAAACAAAAAACAATCAAACAATTTTATTTAAAGTTTATTTCAACACTTAGAGCTGGCCTAAATTGAAAATAAAAAATAATTCTAAAAAAAATAAAATAGTTTATGACGAATTTTTAAGTTTTATTTGGTTTTATTATAGTTATAAAATATACGTTAATGAAAAAAAATTTTGTAAAAAACACTAACTATTATGGCAATCTTCCAAGCTGCTATGTAGGTATGCTAATAATCGTTGATTAGGTAATTTATTCGTTTTTTTTGTCATTTCTTACATGAGAAAAATTATTCTAGGTAAAAAAGGTGCAACAAAGTATTTTGCACTATATTGCAGTATTTTTTCTAATATTTTTAATTAACTTAAATTTTAATTTGTTAAAAAATGAATTTTAGTTCAATTTGTTTTTGAAATTCGCAATACCTTAATTTTTTCAATTATAAAGTCTAAAAGATCTTATTTCATAGCATACAGTGCTGCTATGATAACTACATTTTTCAAAAATTTATTAGATTCGAGTAATTTCATGTAAAATTATTAAATCGAAAATGAAAAATCCGAAGAGAATAAGAAATTTATAAAGATTTATAGATTTGAGAGTATTCTTTATTTTTTTTTTAATTCTTGAATAAATAGATATTCAGATATCATTGATTTATTTATTTATTTGATATTAGAAGATCGGCAGGTTTTAAAAGCTCTTTTTTCCACAAAAAATTTGATGCAAACCCAGTCAATTTTTGGTACATTTTACATTTTTTAATTTTTGAAAATCTTTAAAATGCCAACAATTTTTTATTTATTTGTTTATCTGTACCAACGATAGAAAGCCCGATTAATTTACAAAGTTGGTTTAAAAACTCATCTTCGAAGTATAACCGAATTTCAAGCTAATTTAAAAATTTTTTTAAAAAATAAGTTTTATTGAGTGTTAATTATGCAAATTAAAAGAAGTAAGATTTTAGAGAAAAAAAAACTCTTCAATTAGCTTTAAATTCGGTGAAACTTGAAGATGGGTTTTTAAATCATCTTTGGGCTTAAACGGTAAAAAAAAAATTAATTTTAAGTAATTCTACGTAAAATTATGTAAATTTCCCGAGATTTACATTACAAAAATTTTAAAATTTTAAAATCTACATTTTAAATTTATCGAATCAGCACTTTATCAACAGCAAATTGAAGTTTAAGATCAAGATCAAAAGATCAAAATATAAATTGTAATATTTTTTTTAATAATTGAGAAAGGATAATTTTTTTTTAAAAGCAATTACTTGACATGTCAATTCAAGTTTATTTTCATATTTAAAATTTTAAAAAGTCCTTTTTTATTGATTTTTAATAGGTTTAAATATTTTAATAGATTTTAATGAAAACTAACTTTTAAACAAATAAATTTACTATTTTAAAATTTTAAACGATCGTTTTGATCTTAAAATTTGATCTGAAACTTCAATTTGCCGTATCAACACCTATTTTTTTTCTTGTTGAAAAAATGACTATACTAAGGAAATCATTTCTATTAAAAATAAGAGATAAATGGTTGCCCACAATTAAAAAACTGTTCCCCACAAATTAAAATCTTTTTAACACAAATCACTACAAAACGCAATTATTTTGTACCGAATTAAAAAAATAATAATTTTTACGTATTTAATCAAATAATTGGTTAACACAATTTTTTTATTGTGAAAAAAAAATTTAATAATTTTGTTATATAATTTTTCAAATAGTCTTCATAAAATTATATATATAAAAAAAATTAAACATTAAATTAAAAAAATAATTATATTTAAATCTATTTTAAGGAAAACCGATTTCCAGCTAATTTTGGCGTCCTTTTATAGCTCTTTTTTAACAAATTCGTCGGATTCTCATGTAATTTTGGCCCTGCATCATTCAATAAATTTTCAATGTTCTTTTTTTTCGTTTTTTTTTGTGTTTAACAGTTTTGAAAATTTATGAAAAAATTTTTGCTTAGAAGTTTTTTTACTTGTGGAGAGGGCAATGTGAAATTTTGGTACAAAAATTACAGTACAAAAAGTAAAAACTTTACAATTTTTTTACCTATTGTGCAAAAAGTACAATATTGTACAAATTTGTACTAAAGAATTCCAAGCTCTGCAAAAACTCTGCAATTTTCTGTAAAATGCACACCATCAAAAAATCCTTGATTAAACTATGCAATAAATTGCAGAGTTTTTGCAGAGCTTGGAATTCTTTAGTACAAATTTGTACAATATTGTACTTTTTGAAGAACCATTTTTGCACAATTAGTAAAAAAATTATAAAGTTTTTACTTTTTGTACTGTAATGTTTGTACTAAAATTTCACATTGCCGTGGAGAGCAGTTTTTGTCTTAGTAAATGTATTTTTGTGCTGAATATTTTTTCTTTGTGAGGAAAAGTTTTTGATTTGTTGGTGACAGTTTTTTGTTTGTGGAGACTAGGTAGACCCTTAAAAATAAGAATATTAAAGTAAATTTTTTTAATTAAGCTTCAAAAGATGATCACAAATTAACCCTTCCAAATTTTTTTTTCTTGCATGAAATTAATTAAATAAAATTGTAAATATTAAATTGTAAAATAAATGTTTTTTTTTGTTACTCGATACGTCACAAAAGTTTAAAAAATCAATACTAAAATTTTCTAATAACTTTTTACATTTGAAATTTAGCTATAAAATAAAATAAGAATAATTGCTTAAAATAATTTTAAAAAAGGGCAGTTTATTTAGCATAATTATAGGCGATTTGAAGTTTATGATCAATTTTTGATGCTCAAATCAAACTAAATCTATAAAATAAATTGCTATTTCTTAAAGAAATAATGCAAAGATACACTTTTTTATTTTACATACTATGTTAAATAAAAAAATAAACTCTGCAACATCAAAATGCACATTTCAGAGAGTACACCATCGAAATGATGTTATTTTAAGAAGATAATTTTTTGCAGATTTTCCCTTTAGATTTTACAAAGTATGTTAAAACCAAAATTAAAAAATGAAAACTTATTTAATAGTTTTAGTTTGATTTGACCATTTTGAGCATCGAAAATTGATCATAGAGTTCAATTTGCCAAAATATAGCAGTATATTTCTGTATTGAAAAATAATTATTTTATAATTAATTATATAAGACCATAAAATGTAAATCTTTTTTATACTGTTAATGTATAAAAAAATTTTTGAGAAAATATTTAAAATATTTAATTTCTGTCTATTTTTTTTATTTTTATTTAGTTTATGTCTTATTTATTTATTTTATATTCAATTTATTTAATTGGGGAAAAAACGTATAAAATATTTACAAATTGTTTATTTTATTTAATAAAAGTCGTATAGGTTTATAATTTTTCTTGAATTTAACTCTTTTGTTGTTTTAATTCAAAACGTCAACTTCATCATTCTCAGTCTCATGTTCAGCATCGAATTCAACATTTGTGGCTACTATCGGAACCTCGATTAGTTCTGACTCGGTTTAAATTGGCACCTCAACGAGTTCTTGTTCAGGTTGAACAACATTGCTTGCTTCACAACTTGCCACAAAAATGTTTAGCCTTTTTACTAAATCACTTTTTTTCCTTGGTATGAAATTTTAAGTCTTTTGCACTCATCCTTAAGTTGTTGTACATTGGTGTTGTACATTTTAAAATTTAAAAAATAGAAAAAAATTCGCATAAAATATTTTGAACAAAAATTAATTAGTTTGGACAGAAATTAAATTAAACAAACATATAATAAATATTTTAAAACAAAAAAAAAATCTTAAAAAAAAGTTATGCCCAAAACGGACACTTTTTTTAGACAAAAATTAATTAGTTTGGACAAAAACTAAATATTTTAGTTGTGCAGGTAAATAATAGCCAAAATTTTTGGTCAAATTTTTATTAAAAAAATGAACTAATCGCTACTTAATGTATTGATTATTGGTCATATTTTTTTTTATTTTTTATCCAAATAATTTATCAATAATTTGGGGTAATGTCATTAAAGCAAATAAAATAAATGAGCCTGTTGGTTTATATGAATTATTGTAAATCTTGTTTGGCTCAACATCCGATGAGTCAGTAAGACCCGAAGCCGACTTAAGGTACTTTCTTTTGGTTCCCAAATTATGAGCTTCGAATGAACGTTTAACAACTCTATCATTCAATTCTTGTATCGGTCTTGAATTTGTAATTATCTTTAAAAAATTTGAAAAAAAAAACTAGTAAAAATTAAAAAAAAATTTTCATGTTCTTACCAAAAATCCATTTTTGTCTTGGATGCTCTGAAAGTCAAGAATCTGCTCATCAGATATGTCCAGCAAGGGGTTGTCCATCAAATGCCATTCGACAACTTCGTCACAGCCAGGGGTTGTGAGGGAACCAGAATAGCGATAATAATTTTTCAAGTCGAAAGGAATTAAATTTCCAAGACTAAAGTCAGAAATGTTCGCCGTGGCACCATATTCCACAATATTGGTCAAAATATTTACCAAAGGTTTCAAATTTTCATTGTCATGATTTGTTTGTCTTAGCAAGAAACCGATCACGGCAAATTTGCTCTCATCGGTCACACTCTGATGCACCAAGTGCAGCTCTCCTGCGAATCTATGTCCATCGACATAGTGCTCCGAACCTCGCCAGTGAAAATGCATCTGCAAAAACTTGTATTCCATGCCTTCAGGCCTTGTTTTGAAGAAAAAATTTCTATCCTTCACAGACATCACCACGCTGTGTCCATTGTTTTTCACTTGCCATGTCTCGTGTTCAGTTCCATTAATACTTTCTTCCTTGATCTTCAAAGGTGCCAATTCTTTGCCGTAAACAGTGGCTGCTAGCTCAACATTTATCGGCGATTGCTGTTCTCCATAGCATTTAGGGTGTGATTTGTGCCAGCTGTCTGGTATTAAGCTGCGATCTTGGTTCCGGTAGCCCCAGTGCTTGACAGGATGGTGCTGCTCGGTGTCTCGTTTTAATCGAAAACACTCGATGCCAATAAACGCCGACAATAGGATAACAAGCTTATACATTTTTTGCTCAATTTTAAGGACTTAAATGTTAAAATATTTTAAAAAAACTAAAAGGTATTTTATTTAACAATAAAGTTTATCAATTTAAAATAGTTATATAACTAATCTAAATTTGAGAAAGACATTAAATAAAATAGTCTTGTTTTAATAAAATATTTAGGTGATTTTAAGAACTTGTTTTGATTTTTTTTAATTTAAAAAGGTATTTTAAAACAGGTTTACAAGCTTTTCGAACAAAATTTCTGCTTTGCCATTGTTAGCCAGAATTTATCCTGATAATTTTTTCAGAAACTGCTTAGTTCAGCATTTTCATGCGTTTTTGTTTTTTTAATCTTTTTTTAAATCTTTTATAATTAGATAAGTAGTATTTTTCCAACAATTTTTTTTGGTGCGTTTGGTCACGTGATTGAGCCCTTATCAAAGCCAAACATTTACAAGGTTAATTCAAATAGGGCTCCGAAAAAAATTATTTATAGCAAAATTTGATTGATAATTGATAAAACTAAAGGCAAAATTTTCAAAAATTATTTTTTTCATTATATGCTTATCTAAGAATGATATTTGAAAATTTAAAAAAGCATTCAAAGTTTGTGACGCCTTTTTTTTTATTAGAAAACAAAGAGTAATCTATTAAGGAATTAATGGCTTTTTTAAATGGTATATTTTGCCAATTATATTAATTTTAAAATTCAATAAAAATTAAAAGTTTAAATTGGTTAAAATAGTTTATTTTATTATAAAAAAATAGTTAAGGCGTTTTTTAAAATTTGAAATAAAATTTTTGGTGTTTACTAAATTTTTTAAACCATAATTTAAAAAAACATCATGTAAAATAACAAAGCGGGGTAAGTTAGTGCCAAGACGCAATAAAGAATTTTATTAAATATCTAAGGCTGGGTTCTACTTGATCAACATACTAGCAAAGCTTTTTAACATACCTTTTATCATCTCGAATTTTATTTGCACACCTTTTTATTTTTTAATCCAAAAATTAGATTGGAATTATTTTAAAAAATATTTATTTATTTTAGTTTAACTTAAAAAAAAAAATCCTACACCCAGGGTTTCAAAATTAGCAAATCCTTTAAAAAGTTGTTGTTCTTTAAGACTCAAAATCTCAAAGATTAAACTTAAATATACTAAAAAAGTATATATATTCTGAAAGAGCATAAAATTCTCTACATGCTAATGTTATTTAGAAAAAAAAAAGGGTGTGGCGATTTTTGTTGGCTAAAAAAGGAAAAAATGTGTTTTTTCTGGTTTAATCGTATCTCCTCCGAGGGATCAATTATGACCCCATTTAAAAAAAAAAAAAAAAATCTAGACAAAATTATGAACAAATCTATAGTTTTACTTTTTTTTACTTTATTGCTTTATTTTTCTTAAAAAATCTCTTCAATCTATTATCTTTGAGATTTTGAGTCTTTAAGAACAACAACTTTTTAAAGGGGTTGCTATTTTTGGAACCCTGGGTGTAAAAAATTTTTTTTTAGAAAATTTAATCTTTTGTCTGTAAATAAAAAGAAATCGAATTCTTAATTTAATTAAAACTGAAATTGATAGAAATTATTGATTCAAAAATTTTGCATCCTCATGCCTTTAAAAAAATTTATAAAATTAATAAATAAATTTGAAATTAATTAATCCAAGTAATATTAAGAAATTTATTTATTAGAAAGACTTTAATTATTAATTTAAAATTAAATTGCTTTAGCAAAACAATAATTTAGAAATATGGGAGCAATATATTTTTATTTGTTTACTGCTTGATAATTATTATGTGAATTTTTGGTGATACTTTTCATTCTTATGGAATGATCAAAAAACAGAAATAATTAAAACTTTTCAATTAACATTCAATTAATCTCATTTATCACAAAAAAATTACTGTCATTATAAATTTTTTATCAATTAGTATGAAAAAAGATAATGAAAGAGAATTTTAAAAAAAATCATAAAATTTTAAAATTTTTTAAGCTACACATCACGATTATAATTTAATTTTCGAAATATTAAAAATAATTTTCAATCAAATTCTAATGTCTTAGCGGTTGGAATAAGTGAAATATTGGTTTTTAAAATCAACGCTCCAAGGCGTATTGTATGTAGGTTTTGGTATTTTTCACTTCCCACTATTCTAAAGACTTCTTTTTCAAAGGTATTTGAGAATATTTTTTTAAAAGAATTTCATTTCAATTTTTAAAAATATCCAATAGTTTCCTAAACAGTTTGTTGAAAAATAATTTTTAAATAAACAACTATTTTGATATATTTTGAAATTGAAATAATTTTTTTACTAAATTTTTGAAATGCTTGATTTGCGAAGTGTTTCCGATAGTAGTTTTGTTGAAAGAATGAACACTCGAAAACTCAATAAATAGCTTGTTTAAGATAAGTACTAATTAGTAAGAAAAATGCGTTGATATATTTCGAGTTATCAAGTCATTTTTGAGAAAAAAAAAGTATTTTTACATTGAAAAAGTATTTTTTTCATTGATAAAATTTTATTATAATGAAAAAATTTTTAGATACAAAAATTATTTTTATCTTAAGAAAATCGTTCTCTATTCTAAATTTTATTTTGCATTGATAAAAAAAAATTTATTCACGTGAAGTTAAATTAGTGATAAAATAAGTGTAGGCCTTTTTTTGAATACTGCATTATTTCCATTTATCTTATTTTTTTTCCAAATTTTGATGTAAAATTAACTTTTGTGGAAATAAAAAACTAAACTTACAAAATTATTGTTAGATTATATATTTCTAATTTAAAGATTTTTTTTATTTAATTTTTTATAGAAATTAGTTGAAAAATCCCTAAATTAGAGAAAAATGTTGAAGCTGTATCAATTCATAGAAAATTATATATTAAAAGACATTTTAATAAAAATGGATTTTTTTTCTTTCAAAAATATAAAAAAAAAAACCCGAAATATAATTTAATTTATTTATTTTCAAGTTGTTTTTTGAATTAAATTTTAAAATTTATTTGCATTAAAAATATCTTTCAAAATTTTTAAGAGAGTTTTATTCAAAAACTAAAAACTCAAACTAAAACAAAAATACAACATACATATATAAAGAAAGAGAGAGACCGGGTCTGGGGTACAGAGGGTGTTTAAAATGATTAAAACAAAAAAGTTACTTCCGAAAATATTTTTTGTCAATTACAATTTTTATTTTGTGAAGATTTTTGGAAAATTTAAATAACTTTTAAATTTGTTATTTTTTTTTAATTAAATAATTTTGGGTTTCCCCAGGGTTTTCCGAATAGCTTTAGCCTTCGTTTAAACCCTCTTGTCACGATACAATGTAAAAAAATTTAGCGATATTTTGTAGAAAATTATTATATAAAAAATAATTAAAAAAAAAAAAAATATTAAAATTTTAACTGAAACGAGTTTGATTCGAATAAAACGATTTACAATTTGATTTAATAACATTAGGAAGTATTACTAACTAAATGATCGAACGGAGTTAAAAAGCGTTGGGCATTGATATCTTTAGACAATTTATATTCTTGGATTTCTTTGGCTATGGTCTCAATTTTATATTTGTTTGTTAGGAACTTGACGAATAGATTGTTTGCTCTTTCCTCGATTGTTTCGAGATTAAGTACTTTATGTATGTGTTTTATCGATGTCTTGATTGGTAAATATTTGATTAATTTTAGAATTTTGTTTTGAATTTTTTGTAGCGGGCATGCTTCCGTTTTTTGAAAAAACATTATTTAACGGAAAAATTTAACGATTTTAAAAAACAATAAATTTTTTTAAAAAATATAATTTTAGATCATTTTGTACAATTTTATACCTGAAAAACCACAATTATAAAACAGTTATCATCGTTAACGTTATTAACGTTTTTTTTTTGATGTTTTTTTTGACCAACATTTAAAAATTTAAAATTTTATTTAATAATTTATTTAAAAAATTTAAAATTTTAATGGCGTTAACCTCGTTAACTCCCGTTAATTAACGTTAACGATTTTTTTCTGATTTAATCAGTAATAAGAAATTTGAATTTCGAACAGTTTTAATTTTATTGACTTATAATATTTTAATATAACTAATTTTTTAAATTCCCAACGAAATTAATATATAATGAACACATTTATTCAACCAAAAAAAAATTTATTAAACTAAACAAAACATAATTAAAAAAAACAAAATATATCTTTTCAGAATAAAAAATAAACCGAAATTATTTTTTATTCTAAAAACAAAGACTTTAATTTTTTTTTTTCTAAGTCCAAGTCCAGGCATTAAAATTTTGAAATACCTAAGAAGAAATTTATTCTAAAATTGCAACAAAATTCTGATATATGGCAAATCTATTGTATTTGACAACACAAGAGTATATAGATTTTTTGATATGAAGCATGATCTAGAAAATTTTTAAAAAAAATTCTAGACTTGGACTTTGAAAAAAAAATAAAAATGACTTGGACTTTTTTTGGGACTCATAAACAACTCTGAATTTAAGATAGTAAATTTATTTTTCATTTTCAATAAAAAATCTTCAAATTTTTATTTTACAAATTGGCAAGTTTTTTTTTCTTTTTAACTTTTTAACTTTTTTTATTGGGTTTAAATAAAATTTTAGCATACTTTTAAAGAATTGTAATAAGATAGCAAAAATAATATGACAAAATATTTTAAAATATTTTAACTTTTTATTTAAGAATAATTTTTTCAGACAAGAATATTTTTTAAAGACAATTTAAATTAATATGTATTTATTTTAATTGAAAAATTCAAATAATGTAAAAACATAATCGTTGACGTTAATTAACGGTAGTTAACGGTGTTAATGGTATTTAAATTTTGAATTTTTCCAGAAAATTATTTAATAAAATTCTTATATTTTAATAATTGGTCAAAAAAGAAATGAAAAAAAAAAAGTTAATAACGTTAACGAAAAAAACGGTTTTGGATTTGTCAAAAATAATATTTTATTTTTTTTTATTTTTACTAATTCATTTGTTAAACTAAAAAATTTTGCAAAAAAAAAAGAATCGTTAAATTTTTTTTAACGATTGATAACGATAGCATACCTGTTTTGTAGGATTTAATCTTTTCAGTGCCAACGTTTAAAATTATAAAACAATAATCAAAGAGTGATCTTATCAAGGACTTGTATAGCTTTAAATTTAATGGTATAGAATTAGCCCATTTGAAATTCTTGATTCTCCTTAACAAATTTATTTTCGATACGATTCTTTTTCAGAGTTGTATTAGATGCGATCTAAAACATAATTTTGGATCTAACTTAATGCCCAGGAAGGTCGGATTCGGTTCCATTGGTATTGCATTATTTACAATTTTTAGATTTAGCTTATATTTGGTGGTGTAGTTTTCTCTCTCTCTCCAGTTGGTGTAAATGTGGTGTAGCATGTTTTGGATGTGTTGATATAAAAACCCCAGGTTTTACAGAACTCAATTATCTTAATTTTTGGAAAATTTAAATAACTTTTAAATTTATAATCAAATGAAAATAAAACGAGAGGTTATTATTCTTAAAAAAAATTCTATGAATTTAACACCTGCGGAAATTTTTTTTAAAATAAAAAAATGTTTAATTCAGGCTAAACCATTATGAAATGAGTGTGACATTTAATGTCATTTTCTACCTTTTAATTTGAAGTAAAATAAACTTTTTAACTCAATCTTCGTTTAGCTTTAACAGAGAACAAGGCTGCCTTTAAAATCCATTTTGATCAGCTGCAATCAAATTATAAAAATTTTGACAAGTTTTTGCTCATAAATTTGGTCGAAGAAACTGGTAAAGAGAGCATTCTAGGCGATGCATATGTAGAACAACTGGCAGAGCTAAACAATCAAAAAATATTCTACATTCAGTTCGATTTTCACGAACATTGGTATTTTTGAGCAAACTTTTTTCTTCTACTTTTGTTAAAAAAAATTTATTAAGCAAAGGTCTAAAATTTGAAAATGTCTCTATTTTAAAGGACAAAGTGAAAGAAACTCTAGTAGAACCATTCTGCTGGATCGACGACCGGGGTTTTATCTTTAAGCAAAAAACACTTTTAAGAGTCAACTGTGTTGACTGCTTGGACCGAACTAATGTCGTCCAGATGGTAATGGCTAAATATGTGCTTGAAAATCAGCTGCAACCATTAGGCATATTGGTTCCGCCAAATGAACTGGCCCAAGATTTTAAGAGAAAAATCTGGTTCATGTGGGCAAATAATGGGGACGCAATTAGTGAGCAATATGCCGGAACAAGTGCTCTTAAAGGAGACTATACCCGCACTGGAGAGCGCAAATTTGCAGGCATTCTCAGGGACGGGATGAACTCTGCGAATAGATACTACTTAAGATTTAGAGATGCGTTCAGACAAATGGCACTCGATGTTTTACAAGGTGTGCCGGCATTTGAAAATGAACAAATTTCCAAATCAAATTTGCTTTCTCCGACTAAAAATGAGGAGAATAGTGAAGATCAGACTCAGGCAGATTCGGAAAGAGAGGAAAATATTCGACAGCTTTTAAATGATTGTAAAAAGGAATTGGTCAGTCAAAATGAGGATTGCTATGGAATTTGGGCCTTGATCAATTTTAATGAGTAGATTTATTGAAAAAAATGAAAATAATGAATGATTATTTTTTTTTTTAATTAGATCCAACGATGACATTAGTCAAGTTGATCCGGATGTATTTCTTATTTTGACTAATTCAGCAATTTATGTTTCTAAGTAAGTTCAATTTGATTATTTTCACATTTTACGAAAATTAAAAAGATACAATCATTTACTACCATTAAAAATTACGATTTAAGTGCTTCGCACCATTGACGTAAGTCAAACTAGTTATAAAATGTTACTTTTTAAAATAGAATTTAGCATTTTTCTAAAAATAAATATTCTTTTAAAAAAAATGTAATTTTTAAAATAGAATTTAACTTTTTTTTTAAATAAATATTATTTTATAAAAATATTTAATGTTTATTTAAAAAAAAAATGCTAAATTATTTTTTAAAAAATAACGTTTTATAACTAGTTTGACTTGCGTCAATGATGCAAAGCACTTAAATCGTAATATTTAGTAGGTATAATATTCTATACCGATCTTAGCCTACCATGCATTTTTTGTGTTTTCTCAAATTATATACTTGATTGGGAGAAAAGTCCATACCATTTATAAGTTTAACACTTTCATAGCCATTTACAATTTTATAGATCTGTATTAAATCACCCCTCATTCTTCTTACTTTGAGGTTAGTTAACTCTAACAATTCAAGTCTTTTGTCATATTCGTAATTACGAAGTAAAGGGTTGATCTTCGTTGCTCTTCTCTGAACTTTTTCTAGTTCAAAAATTTCTTTTTCTAAATATGCTGACCAAGAACTTATTGCAAACTCTAAGTGGGGCCGTACGAGCGCCGTGAATAGCATTCTCAAAGAGTCTTTATTTAAATATCTGAAATTCTTTGCTATCATTCCTAGCATTCAGTTTGCACCATTTGTGCAGTTAAGATCATTTTTAAAAAAGATACCCAAATCCTTTTCGAGAGTCGTTTTAGAAAGTTTGATAGTTCCATTTTTATTAAAGATCGTATAATCATAATTTAGATTTTTTGGACCAATATGCATTACAAGGCATTTTTGGATGTTTAAACAAAAAGACCAGGTGAGAGACCAGCTTGAAATGTGATCTATATCTTGCTGAAGTAAAAGGCTGTCTTTTACATCTTTAACAATTGATAAAAATTTCGTATAATCAGCATATTTTTCACATTTACTTTTCACAACATTTGAAAGATCATTAATAAATATTAAGAAAAGAAGCGGTCCTAAGACCGACGCTTGTGGGACTCCACTGGTAACTCCCAGCCATTTAGACATTGATGATCCCAAAACAACTCTCTGTTTTCTGTTAGAAAGAAAATCCACTACCCAGTCAATTATTAGTCTATTGAAGCCATAAGCTTTGAGTTTAAAAATTAATAATCTAAGTGAGACTCTGTCAAAAGCTTTTGAAAAATCTGTGTAGATTATGTCAATAGATAAATCTTTACTAAGACCTAACGTAACAAAATCCAATGACTCATTTTTTAGTCATATTTTGACTTTGGAAAAATTGTGGGAAAATGATTTAGCCAAATTTAAACAGATTTAATAATAATTACTTTAAGACTTAAAAACTTTATTTAATTAGTTTTTTTTTAATCGAGATTTGTTTTTATAAGTCATAAAAAAATGAAGAGATAAATGGTTCCCCACAATTAAAAAACTGTTCTGCACTAACTAAAAACTTTTCCCCACAAAAAAAACTTCTTAACACAAATCACTACAAAACACAATTTTTTTTGTGCCGAATTCAAAAAAAAGGCATTTTATTATCTAAAATATTAAGTGGCAGTTTTTAATATATATATATATATGCATAAAATTTGTGCTTAGAAGTTTTTTTATTTGTGGAGAGCATTTTTTCTCTTAGTCAAGTTTTTTTGTGCTGAAAATTTTTTCTTTGTGGAGCAAAGTTTTTGATTTGTGGGTAACAGTTTTTTGTTTGTGGGGACTAGGTAGACCCAAAAATAAATTTAATGATATTTTAATTAGCTGTTAGGCACAGAAAAATTGTGTCAATCAGTGATCTGTGTTATAAAGTTCTAAACTGTGGATAACCAATTAACTAGTTAATAAAATTATTTAGCATTTTAATTTTTTTCTCTATGAATGTGTCCATTAATTCTATTAGTTAATAATTTTATCTGGAATATTAGCACAATCAATTTCTGAATAGCACAATGAAAAAAACATTCAACACAATTCGATTTTTTCTCAGCACAAAAAATCATATTTAAAAAAAAAACATTTAACACAAAAAAATTGTGTTTGAAAATAATTCTTAAAATAAATTTTTTTCCAATACAAAATATTTATAATAAAATAAATTTTATTTTAATTTTAAATTTTATTTAATGATATTTATAAGTGGAAGTTAGGTAAATAAAGTAAATTTCGAAGCTTAAAGAAAAGAAATTAAAAAAAATTAGTCTCTAGAAAACCATTTTTCCGCATTTTTGCGAATTTTGTCTAGGTGTTAAATTTATTATCGAGTAAATAATTTTTTTACATAGCACATTTAATACATTTTATTTAGTAGCTTTATCTTTTTATCTATTTTAAATTGATATTATATGATAAATAAATAAATCAATTTAATTCAATCTTATCCCACATTTGATGAGAAATAACATTTTTTTTCAAGTTACGATGACGCAGTAGAATCATTTCTTGATTATGAAAAAATAGAGCTGGAAAATGTTGAAAAAATTGAACTTGGTCCTGAGCCAGTCAGTGACTTGGCATTTTTCAAGTCAACTCCACGTTTTTATGTATTAAGAATATATTACAAAGACAAACATGAGCCATCCACAGAGCCCTTGTCTCTTTTCTATTCTTTTCGCTCGAGCAATCTAAGATTTTTCAATAACTTGGTTTTGACAACAAAGTCCCAGGACGAAATGATTGAGTCATTGCGCGGCATATGTCAAACCATTCAGTCTACATTGATTTTTTTTGGCAACCAAATTCAATTTGACGATGTAAATAAACTAAATAAGTACATTTTTTTTAGTATTATTTAATAAAAATATTATTTAATTCATTTTAATACTTTTGTTTATTTTTTAGAAAAAAAAGTAAGCCCCATACTAGCACTGTGCAACTGCGTAAGCTGAGTACCAGGATCAGCATGGAAGGATCCAAAACCCCTAATGGACCTAGTGATTCAAAGATTTTGCGCTTTGGCAAAATAATTGGAAGCAAGTTATTCCGCAAAAATAATACTCAATCTCCAAATTTGAATCAAACAATAGAAACATCTGATAATTTGGTCGAACTAAATGAGACAACTAGTGATTTGATTCAGCTAGAGGACTCTCAGACAAGTCAAATTGAAGAGTGTAACCAAGAGTTGTTGATTGATATTAGTGACCTGAGTGTAAATGATGAAAAAGGAAAGACTGTCAGTTCCATGAAGCGTGAAAAATCGTCCAATTCATTAAATTCAATGGGAAATGTTCCAAGTACTCCTAGGAGTGCATCTCGAAATTACATTCCAAAATTAAGTCAAAAGCAATTTGCCAATCGCCTTGCGAAAATCAGCGATACTAAAGAAATAATCAAAGAATCAAAAACAAATTTTATTTTTATTTAATATTGTTTTACAGTAGTTTTATACAAAAAATTTAATAAATAAAAATTTGTTTTAAAAAAAGCTTTCAATTATTTTTATTTTCAACCCGTCTAAATTTTTCATCAAGTTCATCAAGAATTCTCTCTTTTATTTTAAACTTTAAATTGTAACACATTAAAACTCATACATTTATTCAACTTAATTATTTTGAACTAAATTTACATAAAAAAAAATTTCAAAACTAGTAAACTAAAGGCTTTAGTTTAACATAAAATTGTTCATTTTAAAAAGACTAAAGTATGTAGTGTTGTGAATAAATAGCAAATGAATTTACTTATAAAAAATAAAATTTATTTTTAAATTTAAGCTTAAGGACACCTTAGGGCTAAAAACCAGAAGTTTATTTTTTTTGTTTTTTTTTTAATGATATAGGCGAATTCTACGCCAAAAAAAACTCATTGATTTCACATGATTAAAATTTTTAAATTTCATCGTCTGTTGGTACCAGGGTCTGAAAGTTAATTATCCAAAAAAGCTGTGTATCTTTCAAGATTCATAACCAATGATTGGAAAAAGACCTTGTAATCTTTAGTTAAGACTCTAGAGCAAAAAAAATTTTTACATTTTAAAAAGAATTGAAAATTAAATTTAAAACTATTTAGGTTTAAATTTGGCATGTTCTATTGTGTTTTATAAAAATTTTAAATCTTCAAGTTTTTTTTTAATATTTGAGTTGGCTTGTTTTAATTTTATACTCAATGCTTTAAAGAAGAAAAAAAATTTTAATAAAGGACAATTTATAAAAAATTAAATGAATATGCTATCGTTCTCTTAATTAATGTTTTTCAATCAAAATTTACCTAAAAGTCTTAAAATTCAACTGAGAAAATATAATTCATAAAAATTAGGTACGATTAAAGGAATATTGAGATTCAAATCAAACCAATGTCAAATTAATCAGAGGATTAAAAATCATTTGGAAGCAAAGTAAAATTTTTGATCAAATTTCAAGCGCTCAATCTTGCTCAAACATTTTTAAATGCGCAATTATATTTCATTGCATTTTTAGAAATTACAATCCTTTTTCAAAAATTTAAAAATGAAGCTTTGAAATATTAAAAAAATTAAAAATCTGCGATGAAATATAATTGCGCATCTAAAAATGTTTGAGCAAGATTGAGCGCTTGAAATTTGATCAAAAATTTTACTTTGCTCATTTGGATAACTATTTAAACTCGAGATTTCTTTGATTGCGTAAAGAGAGTCAAAATATCATACCCCCTTTCCATTGAAAACCAAGTCCAAGCAATTGCTGGACCAATCCAAGTAGCTCAGATAAGAACAATCATTACAATCGCTGGTCAAAAACCAAGCTGCTATTTCTGCATGGAACAAGGACACTCGGTTAAAGAATGCAAGCTTAAACAGACTGCATGTTCAAATTGCCATCTAACTGGCCACTGTGCAGCAAAATGTAACATTGTAGAGAGAATAAAGAGCATGGAACGGTCCAAAGTAGACTATGATGATCTTTTTATCGAAGAAGAAGACGAAGAGAACAAAATCTGTAAAACAAATAATCAGCCTACAAATCCAATTAACGCAACAAAAGACCAATCTAGGCACTCATCACTCTCTTTCCATGCTCCGATCCCGCCAAAACATAACCAAAGCAACCAAAACTCTACCACGCAAACCCAGAACTCTAAGTCAATCACCACATTGACCAGTGTACCAAACTCAGACCGAATCGAATCTGCTTTAGGTGAATTCCTTAGTCAATTCGACTCGGTGAAAAATACCCAAAGCCATACACCCACAACCCCATCAAGTCAAATACAGCATTTTGAACCACCATTGACAAATTTAATAAGAAGCAATTCTCTAACAAATATTAAAACAACCACTACACCGATAATATATGTTAAGCATACACTAGATCAAGGCATTAAACGCGTGGCTAACCAACAACAAGATAATGAACGAAAAAAGTCGCATTTAGACGACTTTGAACTTGAATAAACAATTTAGTTAATTTAATAATTAGTACCAAAAACAGTCTTAGTAATTTTCTTTTTTTTTATTTTTTTTTTTTCTTCTTTTCTACTGTAATATTCAACATGCTTCAAGAACTAAAAGTAATTCAATGGAATTGTAACCGCTTGCTGAGTAAGTTCGACCTTTTTCTACACTTTTTGTCTCTACAAAACCCTGACATAGTGCTCTTAAATGAGTTAAAAATGACTGAAATTGAATGTAACTATTATTCAAATATCATAGGATACGAGTCTATTTTCAAACCAAGGCCAATGTCAAGACCAGGCTCCTTAGGCCTTGGTGGAGGTGTTGGCATATTAATAAAAAAAGGCATTGAATATTTACAAGATTTTAGCTTTGACGTCTTCAATATTGAATCTCTAAGTATTTTAGTAAAAATTAAGGATAAAAAAGTTTCTATTTCTACTCTCTATAATCCACCAAATCAAACTTTACAGTTCGATTTTTTTCAAAGATTAAGTGAATTAAGAAGTAATGTTATAATTGGAGGTGATTTAAATTCTAAGTCTACTCTCATAGGCTGTAAAAATCAAAACAATAATGGTAATATTTTAGAAAAAATTATACATGATTTAAATTTCTATGTAATAAATGACAGTTCTACAACTTTTCATAGAAACATAAATGACTATGAAGAAATTCTTGATATTTTCCTCTGTTCATCAAATATTGCTGAACTTAATAGTAGCTTTGGAGTTTATGACGAGGATTTGACAAGTGACCACTATCCAACTTGGATTAATATTTCAACTGATAAACTAATCACAAGGCCTAATTTCTATCCTAATTTTGATCTTAAAAGAGCAAATTGGAAAAATTTTAAAGATTGCTTAGACACTTTACCAGGTGTTGAATATAAGAGCAACTTAGACCTTATGTGTTCTGAAATCACGATGAAGATACTGAATGCTGCCGAGAAAACTTTACCTAAGACCGGTCAAAAAATTTTCAAAATCCGACTTCCTCCGGAAATAGTCAAATTAATTAAAGAAAGGAGAAAATTGAGAAGAAAATATTTTAGGTCGAGATCAAATATTGATAAAACGGAGTTTAATAAAATTACTGCACGAGCAAAGCTTAAGATAAAAGATTTTAAAAACAAAAATTGGGAAGATTTTGCAAATAAAAATAAAAGACTATCTAGATCCTACTGGAGAAGAATAAACAAGTTTAGAAACTCAGCTAATAAATCTAAAATACCTACACTAATTCTAGATAAAAAAGAATTTGCTACAGACGAAGAAAAAAGTATAGTGTTTGGAGAAAGACTATCAGAAATTTTTAAAAACAATGAAGACAAATCAGACTTAGTCTCTGAAATGGAGGTTGAAAACTTAGTTACTAACTTTTTCAGCAGTTTTCCAGAACTGCCAAAACATGAAACAATCACTGTGAGTGAATTAATTAAATCGTTAAAAAAGGCAAAAGATCTCTCTAGCCCTAGTTCAGATAAGATTCATAACCTAATGCTGAAAAATCTAAATTTGACTACAACTAAAGAAATTCTGAATTTATTCAATAAAAGTCTAGAGATGGGTAAATTTCCCACTCAGTGGAAATCTGCACAAATCACCATGATCTTAAAAAAAAAACTACCTGCTTCTGACCCGAATAATTATAGACCAGTTAGTCTGTGTAGTTGCTTAGGAAAAATTTTAGAGAGGATAATGCAAGAACGTTTATACAACCAAATAGAAAGTAAGAAAATATTAAAAAAAGAACAGTCAGGCTTTAGAAAAAATAGACGTACTGCTGATAATTTATTCTTTCTTATTCAAAAAGTTGCCGAGTCTTTTAATAGATCCAAAAAAGTGTGTTCACTTTTTTTTGATATATCAAAGGCTTTCGACAAAGTTTGGCATAAAGGACTTCTATACAAGCTTGTCAAAAATAATATACCAGCCTATATAATCTTTTGGATAAGAGACTTTTTAAGAAACAGGGTTTTTAAAGTGAAAATAAATGATTTTGTGTCGAGCGAATTTATGATTGAAGCAGGTGTCCCTCAAGGTTCAGTCTTGAGTCCTCTTCTTTTCAATATATATGTAAATGATATACCAAAAAAAGATAGTCCAAATAAGTGTTACTCGCTACTTTTTGCTGTTGATCTTGTCACTTTCTTTATTTTTGGAAAAGCAGGTCATTTAGAATATCAAATCAATACATATTTAAAAGAACTTGAGGTTTGGTTAGTAAAATGGAAGATGAAAATGTCACCAGAAAAATGTAGTTTTACTGTTTTTAGAAGAAGTATAAAAACTAAATATAATTTTACACTAAACCTTTCAGGTGGTAAGATCCCATATGAAAAGAATATAAAGTTCTTGGGCGTCACATTTGACGAATCTTGAGTTTTAATGCACTAGTAAATGAAATAAGAGTAAAGTGTTTTTCATTACTAAATATTATCAAAATTTTATCAAACTCCAAATGGGGTTTAAGTAATAAAACTTTATCAACAATATATAAATCACTTATAGGTTCAATATTAGACTATTATTTTCCTTTTTTAAATACCCTATCTGAAAACTTGGTTCGTAAGCTCCAAGTTATTCAAAATTCTGCTATAAGAAGTATTCTAAAATTAAAATAGATATCCCCTCAGAAATCCTCCACCATGAAGGTTGGTCACAACTATCTCTCAATAAAATTGATCACAGACTAGATGAACTAACTGAGCGCTATGTCAGGAATGCTTTAGAAAATAGTGTAGATATGGTAGTACAATTAGTAAAAGAGTACAATTTAGGTTTTGAATCTCGTTATATCAATTTTCCGACTCCTCTCTGCAATTGTAGAGGAATTATTGAGGATTTTTTGCAGGTCTAACATAAATCTTTTCCTCATGATCTTTCTTTCCCTCTAACCAAAGACAAAAAATTTAACTTCTCTCTTATTTAAATATAATTATGATTTTTGTTTATATATTATAATTTATTTTTCTCTGAAGG